>JZKD02S1752312.1:410403-423907 GCA_000966675.3 Picea glauca | reverse complement strand
CAAAATTATGTCAGTTAGTATTTGGATATAGATTGTCTCACTAAATAATGCATGAAAAATGCATGAGTGGTTTTCTAAAATCAATTCTTGTAAGCATTCAATTAGGAGCAGCTAACTGTTTTTTCTATGAGGCTATGTATTGTTATAAAGACCAAGGTTGATTACAGTGAATGCAACCTTTTTGTGCAATTAAAATTATTTCTTCTTTCTATGATATTGTGATTTAATCATTTAGTATTTAGTATTTAGTATATTGTTATGCTATTTCATTGAATGATTATCTAGTTCATAGATAGGCTTGCATAGATCCTTCATAAACCAAACATCCCTTACTAAATGTTCGTCTCTTTTCTTGGCTTCAACTACAGCGGGTTCCATTCAGAGCTAATTCTTTAGTGAATAAGGAAGAGGGTGAACAGTCCCGGCCCAGACGCCTTGCCTTGAACATATTGGGGCACCTTGCTTTCATATGCACTGCGCAAGTTTGGTTATGGTGGGAATCTCCTATAGTTGTCTAAGTCATCAACGCCTTCACCCCATCTCCATTCAACCAACAACCATCAACACCTTCTCCCCATCTCCATTCAACCATAGTTCTTGTAGAGCGTGGTCAGCGTCCTTCATACATCCTTCGCATAGGGAAACAACTTCTACTCCAACATCAAGGAGACGCTCCTCCACTCATCTATCCACTGCTAGGTGACTCCTCTCCGGATCATGGGCCCTCCCATGAGGGAGTGAGACCCAGATCCAAGATCTGATACCAAAACGAAGAGAGTAGAACCAAAGTAAGATAGAAAACAACACATAGCAACTAATTTTTATTGTTTGATGATGGAAATGGTTACAACTGCCTCGTTTTTATAGAGGTCATAAATCTCGAAGATCCAAAAATTTCAGGAAGCGACTAGAGTGTCGGTAATTAAGTCTATGAAGGAAGAGTCTCTAAGTCTGGTGGTTGAAATTAATGCTTCCAATAGTTTATACAGGCCTCCTCCTCCACCATTTATTAATAAAAGTAAAATTATTATTTAGGTCCATGTCTAAAAGTCATGCGTCCCTCGAGGTTTTAACTGCGTCAGTAATTATTCTTTTATTTGATATTTTTTATTTATTTTTAAACTGTGTAGGGTTATTTTATTTTTCTTCTGCGGGTTTTTACCCATTACCGTGTGAAGTGGTTTGGCCAAATTAATTAACTGGAAAGAGAGAGTACCTAAACATACCTAAACATAGTAGAATCACAAATTATAGAAACCTTTGTAAAAAAAATGGAGGCAGATCCCAATTCGGATTTCGACATTTGTAGATGCTAGACACCAAAACAAAAACACCACAAGAACTCCTGAATCACGAAACGCGATAAGCCTATGGGTCCAGCGCAATTAACGTCAAGTACGAAGGTCAGTCGGGGTTCGGGATTCGGGGATCACAAACCCTCGATGCAAAGACAAGACACAACAATAAATTTCTTATTGTGAAATGGGTTGTGGGCCCAAGACTTCAGGTCTCGATGATTGGAAGCACCAAGCACAGAAGTGAGATAAGACAAAAACTCGCGAATCACTATATTGAGAGGAACCAGGGAGCTCAACACTTGAAATATTTTTGGTGGTCTGCAATTTGAACAGAAAGTAATTGAATGGCACAAACTAGTAGATGATTAAAAAAAAAAACTAGAAATGGAGTTTACGAACTCAATACTAAAATCAACAACACAGAGCACTCCTCAACACATATTTTTTATTCAGAGAAATCTTTCAATCTTCTTGTCTGTCAAATGTCAATTACAACTTCAACTGTGATATTTTAACACTAATCAAAATGCCCCTTCGATCTTGAAAAAGGGTTTAATCAAGGTGGTTGGAGTCTGGTTTCCTTGAAAGGTTGAGGCAACCATCGTTTCAGAAACATAAGACAAATTAGTAATTGGAGTTTGGCCCTCGAGTCTTGAAGGGTCAAAACGGCCACCATTTCATCGTTTACACAAATGGTGAGAAATGATTACATCCTGACATACTCCCTCTTAATCATTTAAAAAAAAAAACATTTAAAACAAAATTGTTGTAAACAAATGCATTACAACTTGCAAACCCCAATATTACTTCTATGGATTTTAAACAATTCATTTCCCAAAGGCTTCATAAATATCTTTGCAAATTGTTCTTCAGATCGGTAGAACTGAACATAAATATCTTTACCAGTTACCAGCACTCGAATGAAAGGATACCTCGTATCAACGTGCTTACTATGTTTGTGAAAGACGTGATTCTTTGACATTGCAATGGCATATTTATTTTCACAAATAATTTGAGTTGCATCATTATGGTTATGCAACAATTCATTCAAAACCATTCTCATCCACACAACTTGACTTGTAGATGCAGCTATTGCAACATACTCTACTTCAGTAGAATATAGAGTCACAATGGGTTGTTTCTTTGATGTCCATGCCACCGCTCGAAATCCGAGACTGAACACATACCCATATGTGCTCTTCGTGTCGTCAATAGACCCTGCAAAATCACTATCAGTATATACTATCAGCTCAAAGTTTAATATTACTGTATATCGGATACCAAAATCAGTTGTTCTATCAACATATCTGAGGATCCTCTTACCTTCTTGCCAATGAGTACTGTTTGGAGTTTCCATGAATCTGGAAATCAAACATACAACAAACATGATATCATGTCTAGTTGCTTTTAAGTACATAAGGCTTCCAACCATCCTTTTATATGCAATTGGATCAACATATGATCCCTCATCATACTTGCTAAGTTTAATACCAATTACCATAGGTGTTGCAACTGGTTTACAGTTCAACATTCTAAATCTTTTTAATACTTCATTTGCATAATTAGTTTGACAAATAAAAATTCCATCATCACATTGATTCACTTCAATTACAAGAAAATGCTTCATCAATCCTAAATCAGTCATCTCAAACTCTGTTTTCATGTCATTTTTAAAGTCTTCTACAAATAGATCTCTAGTAAAAATCAGGTCATCAACATACAAACAGACAATCAAAATTTTACCTTCCTAGTTCACCTTTGTATACAGATTTGGTTCACTTGGACTTCTATTGAATCCAACGTTGATTAGGTACTCATCAATCCTGCTATACCAAAATCTGGATGCCTGCTTCAATCCATATAAAGCTTTCCTTAACTTGTATACTTTATCTCTATGCTTATCAATCTCATAACCCAGAGGTTGTCTTACATAAACCTCTTATTGCAAATATCCATTCAAGAATGTAGACTTAACGTCCATCTGATGCATGATCCATCTATTCTAAGCTGCAATAGCTAAGACCATCCTCATAGTGTCAATTCTAGATACATGATCAAACGTTTCATTGTAATCAATATCGGGTTGCTGACTAAACCCCTAAGCTACAATTCTTTCCTTGTACTTTTCAACTTCACCATCTGCATTCAGCTTAGTCTTATAAACCCGTTTAACACCAATACTTTTCTTGCCTTCAGGTAAATTGACAAGATCCCAAGTGTTATTCCTTTCAATGGAATCAATATCCTCATCCATTGATTTTATCCATACATCCTCTTTAGCAGCTTCATCATAACTTATAGGATCATAAGCTATAAATGAAAAATTTGAAATCTGATCTACCTCTTCATTCTGATCATGTAATTCTCTTAAACTTATAGTTTTCTTTCCTTTAAATATGTTTTTCAATGAAGCTAAAGTGGGATCAAATTCACTACTTACCTGTGAATCTATTTGATGTCCACCGTGTCCAGAGGGATCACCATGCTCATGAGTTCTTAGATTTCTAAATTGAGATGGGCTGAAATATGATGCTTGCCTTGTTGGACTTCTTGCTGCAAGTGCATGTGCATGAGGAACCATTTGTCCATCTCCTTCATCCTGCTCAGCTCCATCATCATCTTCACGGAGTAACACAACTCCCTCTAAAATTGATTTGTGAATACTTCCATCCCAGACTTCATCTTCTTTAAATTGAACATCTCTGTTGATTACATATCTATGGGTGATGGGATTGTAGAGTTTATATGCCCTAGAATCTTCACTGTATCCAACAAAAATACATCTCTTACTTCTGTCATCCAACTTCCTCCTCATTTTTGCAAGAACATGTGCAAATGCAACACATCCAAAAATTCTGAAATGAGAAACATTGCAAGGCTTACCATCCCAGGCTTCTTGGGGAACACGATCCCTCATGGTCCTAGTTGGACTTCTATTCAAGATAAAAATAGAGCATAGAAACGCATCTCCCCAATATTCATTTGAAAGATGCTTCTCTTTCAACATACTTCGATCCATATCCATGATGGTCTGATTCTTCCTTTCAACCACTGCATTCTCTTGTGGAGTATATCGAGTACTAAACTACCTTTTAATTCCATGAAGATCGCAAAATTCAATGAATTCATTAAGTTTGTATTCACCTCCTCTGTGAGACCTTAAGATTTTAATGGTTTGACCACTCTCATTCTCAACCATAGACTTAAACTTCTTAAAAACATCAAAAGCTTCAGATTTATGTTTCAACAAATACAACCAAGTCTTCCTACTGAAATCATCAATGAAATTCATAAAATAAAAACAGCCTTTTAAAGAAGGTGTTTTCATAGGTCCACATATATCTGTGTAGACGATTTCTAATGGAGCTTTTTCTCTATAGGAAACACGTGAAACAATTTTTTCTCTATGATGTTTTCCAAGTATACAACTCTCACAAGAGCTTGTAGGTTGTTCAATACCAGGTAACCCCTTTACCATATGTTTCTTCTGTAACAGATCTAAGCCACCAAAATATAAATGACCATATCTCAAATGCCATAACCCAGATTCATCTAAACTTCTAGCCTTATAGGCATTCAAAGAACCACTTAAATTATTTTGCATAATGAGTGGAAACATTCTATTATTGGTCATCTCTACTCTTGCAATCAACTGTTNATTGTTGTAAACAAATGCATTACAACTTGCAAACCCCAATATTACTTCTATGGATTTTAAACAATTCATTTCCCAAAGGCTTCATAAATATGTTTGCAAATTGTTCTTCAGATCGGCAGAACTGAACATAAATCTCTTTACCAGTTACCAGCACTCGAATGAAATGATACCTTGTATCAACGTGCTTACTATGTTTGTGAAAGACGTGATTCTTTGACATTACAATGGCATATTTATTGTCACAAATAATTTGAGTTGCATCATTATGGTTATGCAACAATTCATTCAAAACCATTCTCATCCACACAACTTGACTTGCAGATGCAACTGTTGCAACATACTCTACTTCAGTAGAAGATAGAGTCACAATGGGTTGTTTCTTTGATGTCCATGCCACCGCTCCAAATCCGAGACTGAACACATACCCAGATGTGCTCTTTCTGTCATCAATAGACCCTGCAAAATCAGTATCAGTATATACTATCAGCTCAAAGTTTAATATTACTGTATATCGGACACCAAAATCAGTTGTTCCGGTAACATATCTCAGGATCCTCTTACCTTCTTGCCAATGAGTATTGTTCGGAGTTTCCATGAATCTGGAAATCAAACATACAACAAACATAATATCATGTCTGGTTGCTTTTAAGTACATAAGGCTTCCAACCAGCCTTTTATATGGAATTGGATCAACATATGATCCCTCATCATACTTGCTAAGTTTAATACCAATTACCATAGGTGTTGCAACTGGTTTACAATTCAACATTCTAAATCTTTTTAATACTTCATTTGCATAATTAGTTTGACAAATAAAAATTCCATCATCAGATTGATTCACTTCAATTCCAAGAAAATACTTCATCAATCCTAAATCAGTCATCTCAAACTCTGTTTTCATGTCATTTTTAAAGTCTTCTACAGATAGATCTCTAGTAAAAATCAGGTCATCAACATACAAACAGACAATCAAAATTTTACCTTCCTGGTTCACCTTTGTATACAAATTTGGTTCACTTGGACTTCTGTTGAATCCAACGTTGGTTAGGTACTCATCAGTCCTGCTATACCAAACTCTGGATGCCTGCTTCAATCCATATAAACCTTTCCTTAACTTGTAAACTTTATCTCTATGCTTATCAATCTCATAACCCAGAGGTTGTCTTACATAAACCTCTTCTTGCAAATATCCATTCAAGAATGTAGACTTAACGTCCATCTGATGTATGATCCATCTATTCTAAGCTGCAATAGCTAAGACCATCCTCATAGTGTCAATTCTAGATACATGATCAAATGTTTCATTGTAATCAATATCGGGTTGTTGACTAAACCCCTGAGCTACAATTCTTGCCTTGTACTTTTCAACTTCACCATCTGCATTCAGCTTAGTCTTATAAACCCATTTAACACCAATACTTTTCTTGCCTTCAGGTAAATTGACAAGATCCCAAGTGTTATTCCTTTCAATGGAATCAATCTCCTCATCCATTGATTTTATCCATACATCCTCTTTAGCAGCTTCATCATAACTTACAGGATCATAAGCTATAAATGAAAAATTTGAAATCTGATCTACCTCTTCATTCTGATCATATAATTCTCTTGAACTTATAGTTTTCTGTCCTTTAAATCTGTTTTTCAATGAAGCTAAAGTGGTATCAAATTCACTACTTACCTGTGAATCTATTTGATGTCCACCATGTCCAGATGGATCACCATGCTCATGAGTTCTGGGCTTTCTAAATTGAGATGGGTTGAAATATGATGCTTGCCTTGTTGGACTTCTTGTTGCAAGTGCATGTGCATGAGGAACCATTTGTCTATCTCCTTCATCCTCCTCAGCTCCATCATCATCTTCACAGGGTAACACAACTCCCTCTAAAATTGATTTGTCAATACTTCCATCCCAGACTTCATCTTCTTTAAATTGAACATCTCTGTTGATTACATATTTATGGGTGATGGGATTGTAGAGTNTCTGGATGCCTGCTTCAATCCATATAAAGCTTTCCTTAACTTGTAAACTTTATCTCTATGCTTATCAATCTCATAACCCAGAGGTTGTCTTACATAAACCTCTTCTTGCAAATATACATTCAAGAATGTAGACTTAACGTCCATCTGATGCATGATCCATCTATTCTAAGCTGCAATAGCTAAGACCATCCTCATAGTGTCAATTCTAGATACATGATCAAATGTTTCATTGTAATCAATATCGGGTTGYTGACTAAACCCCTGAGCTACAATTCTTGCCTTGTACTTTTCAACTTCACCATCTGCATTCAACTTAGTCTTATAAACCCATTTAACACCAATACTTTTCTTGCCTTCAGGTAAATTGACAAGATCCCAAGTGTTATTCCTTTCAATGGAATCAATCTCCTCATCCATTGATTTTATCCATACATCATCTTTAGCAGCTTCATCATAACTTACAGGATCATAAGCTATAAATGAAAATTTTGAAATCTGATCTACCTCTTCATTCTGATCATATAATTCTCTTAAACTTGTAGTTTTCTGTCCTGTAAATCTGTTTTTCAATGAAGCTAAAGTGGTATCAAATTCACTACTTACCTGTTAATCTATTTGATCTCCACCATGTTCAGATGGATCACCATGCTCATGAGTTCTGGGCTTTCTAAATTGAGATGGGCTGAAATATGATGCTTCCATTGTTGGACTTCTTGTTGCAGGTGCATGTGCATGAGGAACCATTTGTCCATCTCCTTCATCTTGCTCAGCTCCATCATCATCTTCACGGGGTAACACAACTCCCTCTAAAATTGATTTGTCAATACTTCCATCCCAGACTTCATCTTCTTTAAATTGAACATCTTTGTTGATTACATATTTATGGGTGATGGGATTGTAGAGTTTATATGCCCTAGACTCTTCACTGTATCCAACAAAAATACATCTCTTGCTTCTGTCATCCAACTTCCTCCTCATTTTTGCAGGAACATGTCCAAATGCAACACATCCAATAATTCTAAAATGAGAAACATTGCAAGGCTTACCATCCCAGGCTTCTTGAGGAACACGATCCCTCACGGTCCTAGTTGGACTTCTATTCAAGGTAAAAATAGAGCACAGAAACGCATCTCCCCAATATTCATTTGAAAGATGCTTCTCTTTCAACATACTTCGATCCATATCCATGATGGTCCGATTCTTCCTTTCAACCACTCCATTCTGCTGTGGAGTATATCGAGTAGTAAACTACCTTTTAATTCCATGAAGATCACAAAATTCAATGAATTCATTAAGTTTGTATTCACCTCCTCTGTCAGACCTTAAAATTTTAATGGTTTGACCACTCTCATTCTCAACCATAGACTTAAACTTCATCAAAAGCTTCAGATTTATGTTTCAACAAATACAACCAAGTCTTCCTACTGAAATCATCAATGAAATTCATAAAATAAACACAGCCTTTTAAAGAAGGTGTTTGCATAGGTCCACATATATCTGTGTAGACGATTTCTAATGGAGCTTTTGCTCTATAGGAAACACCTGAAACAATTTTTTCTCTATGATGTTTTCCAAGTATACAACTCTCACAAGAGCTTGTAGGTTGTTGAATACAAGGTAACCCCTTTACCATATGTTTCTTCTATAACAGATCTAAGCCACCAAAAATATAAATGACCATATCTCAAATGTCATAACCAAGATTCATCTAAACTTCTAGCCTTATAGGCATTCAAAGAACCACTTAAATTATTTTGCATAATGAGTGGAAACATTCTATTATTGGTCATCTCTACTCTTGCAATCANATTTTAATGGTTTGACCAATCTCATTCTCAACCATAGACTTAAACTTGTTAAAAACATCAAAAGATTCAGATTTCTATTTCAACTAATACAACCAAGTCTTCGTACTGAAATCATCAATGAAATTCATAAAATAAACACAGCCTTTTAAAGAAGGTGTTTGCATAGGTCTACATATATCTGTGTAGACGATTTCTAATGGAGCTTTTGCTCTGTAGGAAACACCTAGAATTTTTTTTTCTCTATGATGTTTTCCAAGTATGCAACTCTCGCAAGAGCTTGCAAGTTGTTGAATACAAGGTAACCCCTTTACCATCTGTTTCTTCTATAACAGATCTAAGCCGCCAAAATATAAATGACCATATCTCAAATGCCATAACCAAGATTCATCTAAACTTCCAGCCTTATAGGCATTCAAGGAACCACTTAAATCATTTCGCATAATGAGTGGAAACATTCTATTCTTGGTCATCTCTACTCTTGCAATCAACTGTTTGTTGGGTAATTTATCATAGATAGTAGATACATTTTTGTTGAAGAACACTCTGTATTTTTTCTCCAACAATTGTCCAACACTGATAAGATTGCATTTTAAAGTAGGCACAAAGTAAACATCATCAATATTTCTTCTTTGATTGTTCTTAGTGGAAACTAGAACTATACATTTACCATTGACTGTAACCTTACAGTGATTTCCCAGTTTGAATTTAGATTGAATACTAGTATCAATAGAAGAAAATAAGTCCTTATTACCAGTCATGTGGTTGTTGCAACCACTATCCAAAAACAAAATATCACTAGCATTTTCCTAAGTGACATTACAGGTCAGAAACATGGGATTTTGATCATGCTCAGGCTCATTTATGATATGTGCAGAGTTCTTTCCAGCGTCTGCCTGTTTCTTCCAAGATTTGTTAGAAAAATGCCCAAACTTCTTACAATAATAAGATTGCACTTTAGTTTTATCATACCTCTGATTTTCTTGCTGCCAAGGTTTGTTGTTACTCCCTCTTAAAGTAGGAGGATACTGTTGGAACTTCTGCTGAGACTCTAATTCAACTCTGTTGTCCCTTCGACCAGAAAATCAACCTCCACTTCCACGAGTATGAAACCTTCCTCTGCCTCTGCCTTTGATAATATGCAATTTCGATTTGAAGGCATGCTCCAATGATCCTTCTTCATATCTATATAGCCTATATTCATGAGCAACAAGAGAACCGATTAACTCATCAATTTGCATTTGACTTAAATCCTTAAATTCCTCTATGGGTGCAACAACAGGTTCAAACTTCTTGGGAAAACTTCTCAATAACTCTTTTATTCACCATATCATCTCCATATTGTCTGAGCTGGTTCACAACGCTCATTACTTGAGTCATGAAAGTATCAACACTTTCATTGTCCTTCATCTTCAGATTTTCGAAATCCCTTCTCAAGTTCTGCAACTTGACTGTCCTTACCTTGGAAACACCTTGATAACAGGTTTCAAGAATGTCCCAAGCCATCTTCGAAGATGTAGTGCTAACAATCTTCATAAAAATAGATTCATTTAATCCTTGTTGGATTAATCCAAGAGTTTTGTTGTCCTTCTTCCTGTTTTCCTTCAGCAAAACACAGTCAGCATTAGAAGGAGCCAATTTTGTTGTTGCATCAACTAGCTCAACATAACCATCAATGACATAAGTCGACAAATCCTGAGAACACAGAATCCTCCTCATCCAAATGTACCAAGAATCATATGACTTCTCGCTCAGGATAGGAACCTGAATCTGAGAAGCATTGCTACCGGACAACCATTTATAAAAATTGAAGGAAATCAAATAAACTCTAACTCAATAAAATTGCACACCAACAAATACAATCTGCAATCAATTAAGTGCTTGCAGGATGAAATAAGCAGGCTCTGATACCAAATGTAAAAAGAACGGAGGCAGATTCCAATTCAGATTTCGGCGTTTACAAACGCTAGACACCAAAACAAAAACACGACAAGAACTCCCGAATTGTGAAACGCGAGAACCCTGTGGGTCCAGCGCAATTAACGTCAAGTACAGAGGTAGTCGGGGTTCGGGATTGGGGGATCACAAACCCTCGATGCAAAGACAAGACACAATAAGAATTGCCGAATTTCGAAATGGGTTGTGGGTCAATGACTTCAGGTCTCGACGATTGGAAGCACCAAGCACAAAAGTGAGATAAGACATAAACTCGTGAATCGCTACCCGGGAGCTCAACACTTAAAGATTTCTGGTGGTGTGCAATTTGAACGGAAAATAATTGAATGGCACAAACCCGTAGATGATTCAAAAAAAAACTAGAAATGGAGTTTATGAACTCAATACTAAAATCAACAATGCAGAGCACTCCTCACCACAAATTTTTTATTCAGAGAAAGCTTTCAAGCTTCTTGTCTGTCATATGTCAAATTGCAACTTCAATTGTGATATTTTAACACTAATCAAAATGCCCCTTAGATCTTGTAAAAGGGTTTAATCAAGGCGGTTGGAGTCTGGTTGCCTTGAAAGGTTGAGGCAGACACCGTTTAAACAACGTAAGACAAATTAGTAATTGGAGGTTGGCCCTCGAGTCTTGAAGGGTCAAGACTGACAACCTTAACCATAGCGTAATACACGGTTTATAGATTAAACCCTACAACACAAGCATTTGAAACGGCGTGCTTGGAATAAGAAGCTCCATAATATTATTAATTACGCCGAAAGGTGTACACCTATTGACAATGGGCACATTTAATAGGTTTTTAGTTTTTAATACGTTTTCTATGGACGAGATTAAATATGCCTAGAATATTCTTAGTCGTCACAATAATTAAATGGCTCTAATTTCATCCATTAACTTCCTAGTTGTTATAAAGACATATGTTTATATGTTTACTTTTTTACATTTACCTAATCGTGTTTAAAAATTACTGTGTTCACTAACTTGTTGCCACATCAACTTGATTAAAAGATATTAAAATATTCTCATGGAGTTTCTAATGGCTAACATTTGGTGGCCGCGTTTTTGTACTGGCATTACCAGTGATCGCCAATCGTGACCGCGTTTAACAGTCGTAAGCCACCACTTTCGACATTCACCAGCCGTGAGTTAGCAGTAGTGCTAGGTTACGCCGAAAGGCGTACACCTATTGACAATGGGCATATTTAATGATCTTTTAATCTTAAATATTAATCTTATGGTCAGCAATTGAAGATGTTGGTATATTCTTAGTCGTCCTCCCAAATCAATGAATAAGATTTACTGTTCATAACTTCCTTGCATTTATGAATGCATGAGTTAACATGTTTACTTTTTCACATTTACTTAACCATATTAAGAAATTATTGTAAGACCATGTAATTTCCACGTTAAGATGATTAACACGGATTAATATCTATGCAAGATTTTATTGACACGTTTCAATAATTAACAATCACTACCTCAAATAGATTGCACTTATTAACTTGTATGTGAAGCGTGGCCAGTTTGGCCTGCATTTTTGGCCTACTAAGGGTGGAGCTGAATCGTGAACAGTGGCCACGTTTGGCCTGGGTGGAGCTGAATCGATATATTTTCTGGCGTTTCATGTTACCGAGCCAGTAAGACAAGCTATCTCGGCCACCCCTCACTTTAATTCTTTTCACTTAGACCAGTATGAGAATTGTGATGAGAAGAAACCAACCATAGTCTCGGAGAAATCTCACAGCGATGTCCACAGCTCCGGCCACGAAGAGAACGTGGAGCTACCCAATAGCCATCACGAGCTTTTGTTGCCCTCGGTTATGTTAAATGACATGAATTGCTCTAGTGTAAGCTCAACACATTCATTCCGATGAAATTAGCCCCAGTGGCGGGTTCAAGGATTCGATCCGTGAGCGTGCTCTCTGTTGACAATAATAAAGAATACTGGAGCAATATGTTTAGTGTATGTAATTCTCTTCCTAATGGCAACCATAAAGAATACTGGAGCAATATGTTTAGTGTATGTAATTCTCTTCCTAATGAGAACCACAGTGGTATGATGATTAATACATGTGTGTTAATACATGATCTTAATCATACATTAATATACATGATGATGATTTTTACTTTACTGTGTTTTATATATAGTTATCTTTGTATTTATTTGAAATTTGAAATACATTTTATCTACATAGAATTACTTTGAACATTAATCATTAATACATAGAATTACTTTGAATATTAATCATTAATACAATACAGGAACCTAGTTAAGAAACGATGATACTTATCAATGTTTACTAACTAACATAATACAGGAAATCATAGATAGTTCTGGAATGGTGATCCCTTTCGGCGTTCACCATCCACTATGCATGTGGATGTGCTAGAACGATCCAACAAGAAAGAAAACTGAAATCGGTACCAACATGACAGAGTACTTCTTCAGCGAAAGAAATACAATTATTTAAAAAGCATCGGCAGGGGCAGTAAGTGGCTAGAAGTTGTAATCTTTTATTTCTTTTTTGATTCCTTCTTTTTGTGATGTTCGTGGAAGACGTAACCCCCTGCTCCCACTGCAGCTGTTGCTGCAATCTCCTCTTCAATCTTGTGCCTGTGCGCGTTCTCTGGATCCTTCTTAGCTTGATGTTTCTCGTACTGCATACGAATGACCTAATTAGTATTTCAATGATAGTATATGTAAACGCTATAACCCCCCCAAAAAATATGTATAGTTTATGTTGACCTAGTTTATTGAGTCACCACAAGTTACAGGAATTCAGGAAGTTACAGGAATTCAGAC
>JZKD02S1752312.1:356023-384582 GCA_000966675.3 Picea glauca | reverse complement strand
ATTTATGGCCCCTCCTAAGATCGCATACAGTTCTGGGACAACCTTTTAGTCAAGTATTTTACAAAGGAAAGGAACCTCATCCTTGGGGGAGATCTAAATTTCTCCCTCGGAGCTGTAGAGTCCTAGGGTCAAAGGGCCCATGTTGATGCACAGTTGGACTATTTTAGCCACAAACTCGGAGATTCAAGTTTATTAGACATTTCTCCCTTTTACAGGTGAATCCTCCTACGGACAAGCAGATTCCCTCTTGGTCTCTAGACTCCCAAGGACAAGACAGAAAAGTGCTTAACATGGACAGTGACATCCTTTTAGATATAATCAAGATAATATAAGAAGGAGAAGAAGAAATATATATACCTTATTAACGATGTTTTTCCTTGCAAAGTCTGGGCTGAGCTTCGATCCTGAGCTCCTTGATAGATCCTATAGAACAAACAAAGATACAATGGACTTCCTACTCTATTAAGATTAGCTCAAATATAGATCCATCTACTATAGAAAAAATCATGTGGAAAAAGCATAATTTTGAAAGAAATAGGGCAAGCATTGATATAATGATAAGAACAAGTAAAAGTACTTACAATCCTTTGGATGAAGGTGCATCATATTCTTCCAGTTCTCCTTGTCCTACCCCTTTTCTCAAGTAATATACACTGATTGTTTTGATGACATGTCAATCATGAGATCATAAGTTCTCTATCTCCAATCTTTTCTGTCAATACCACTTATAGGATAAGTTGAGGATTCTTCTCCTTTAGTTGAGGATCTTCCCTAAGATCATGCCTTGACCTTCTATTCGAATCCAACCACCTTCAAAAATTGAGGGGATTCTTCCCTCATTTGGCTCAACAAACCAAAAACTCGCTCAGAAAGGGTAGCGCTCCCCCAAAAGGGTGCACAGAGCGCTCAAACACTCCCCCAAAGAGGCCCATGGAGCACTATCACTCCCTGACAGTAGGTAGTGGAGTGCTCCTCTCCAAAATCCATATTTGAGTGGTTTTTCCAATGGCAAAAGACTTGTACTTCTTGTTAACTGATTTCTCTTCTTCAAAACTAGACTTTGAGGTGTCTTAAGTGTGCCTATGATGTTGTTAGAGGCACGACATAGGCAAGATGGAAGTATAATTTTTGTGATACTTGCAACACTTGTGGTCAAGATGCAACACTTGCGGACAATGTGCGACACTTACAACACTTGTAATGACGACACTTGTGACACTATCGCAGTGAGTAATTTTTATGTGTAACAGAGTGCCCCCCAAAGTGCGAAGTCAGAAGACGATGATGACTGAAGTACTTTGTAGGCTTTTTTGAGCAAGGGTATGGATGCATAGAGGCTGGAAAAAGTTGCACACAACCATCAAACAAATATTATAATATGTTTCAAACCCAAGGCATGCATACCTATGCTTGAGTGATAAAGACTTTTTAGGCATGGCCTCCATAAAATACACTGCGGATCCATAATTATATTGACAAAATGGTATATCCACTAAAGATACAATGTGGATCTATACTCCTATGACTTGAAATGGTCGTAGCCATGAAGAATATACAATGGATCTATAAGATGACAAGACATAGCCATGACCAATACAAAGTGGATCTATGTAACAATATGTGTGTCATAGTTAAAAAAAACTCCTTCGCAACCTGGGAAAAGTATACATAAGAGTGAAAAATCAACCCAGGGCCTTCTTACTGATCCTGATGTAGTACGAATCTAACCATGTGAACAGATATCATGATTTCAAACATGGTAGAAACCACTTGATTACCGGTCAATGAGGTAAACCATTAACAAGCGCGAGGGAGATCACCATTGATGTCAATTATTCCCAAGGTACTCTAGTACATTCCGACGAATGTGAATAGATGAGCTGAAGTCGAACATCCGTGAAATCATCCGATCATAGGTCAATGATGTGAACCCACTGTCAGAAGCGAGGAGGCCTGCCATTGAGGCATGAAGGTCCCAAGGTACTAACTGGTTTCTAAGTCTAGTTCTCGGATAATGTGTTGAAGTTAATAGGAATAGACTCATCGAAGGAGGGCCTTGATGTATCCCCCGTCAATGACATGAAACATACAAATAGTTGTAATTGGTGGATCAAATGAAAATGGACTGACACGGGCATTGAAACAGGATATTTGTTATGGCTGACTCTCGAGGCAGATACTTCCCTTGAACACTGAGGCACAACAACAGAAACATGACATGGACCAAAACTTGATGATGCAGTGGATGCTGTGACTTTCGTCAGGTGACCCAAAGGAGTAAAATAAACTCATAGGATTGGCTCACTGCAGAGGTTCAATGGATTAAAATGCGTGCAAAGACAAAGTGTCGTGTTCAAGGGAGACCGTAAGAGCTACTGGTAGTGTTCTCAAAAATTGTTTGGCTTGCTTCTTTCAATTTTTCCCCCATCTAGATAGATGAGTACCTCTTTTTAATTTAACGAGCTCGAGGAGGGTAACACATGATCGATATGACTCACCTTCGGTAAGTCCCTCTTCATTTTTTTAACAAACTAGAAGAAGTAAGGGTTCAGTCCCGTATGGGCTCTTCAATGTTTGATCATTTAACGAGTCCAGATAATGAAACTCAGTTTTTTTTCATATTTAGAGAGTCTGAAAATGACTTAAAGACGACTCCAATGTTGTCTTGTTTTGTAATGTTAGTCTTGCGAAGCTAAAAAAGATATAAACTACCACTCGAAAGACACCCTTTCAAACATTTTAACGAGTGGGAAAGGAACCAAGATCACTTGGCAATCTTTTCATGTTTAGAGAGTTTGAAAAGAGATTAAAGAAGACTCCAGGGGGTTCCTTTTTCATATATTCATGCGGGTCCAAAAAACAGATCAAAGTTTACCTGATTACACTCTCATGCTTTTACGAGCGCGAGAAAGAACAAATACTAAGCTCGGTATGCCCCCAGATTGAAAGCTAGTGGATTAAATCCAGAATGATCATCAAATGATGGAGACATTCCCTCCAAGATTCAATTCATTCACCGACTTTGAGGTTGTCATCAATTTCTCTACTAGAGGGAGAAAAAGGACAAGGATGGATGAAAAGAAGGTTCAAGAGAGGTGACTGTTTCATTTTTTAACGAGCTTGACATAAGAAAAGAACTATGCTCAGGGCTCCGGGTTCAATCCCCATATTTTTGTTTCATTTTTTAACAAGATTGCTACAGAGAGGAAAAATATGCTTAAAGCTTCTGTTCCATTTTTTAACGATCTTGCTACAGAGAAGAGAAACTATGCTCGTGACCTCTATTTCATTTTTTAACGAGCTTGCCACAGAGAAGAGAAACTATGCTTGTGACCTCCGTTTCATTTTTTAACGAGCTTGCCACAGAGAAGATAAACTATGCTCGTGACCTTTGTTTCATTTTTTAACGAGCTTGCCACAGAGAAGAGAAACTATGCTCGTGACCTCTATTTCATGGCTTCCAAGAGAATAACACTCTGGAAGGACACCATGTCAAGGGAAAATACTCAGTCATGGCTTCCAAGAGATATTCACTGGATGGAATAAAATCACTATAGAAAGAACACATGTCGAGGGTCGCGAGGGTCGCGACAGGGGTAAGGAGATCATGCTCCAATAGCCCTACTGAAGAGATCACCTTGTTAACTACCAGATCCAAATCATCAAAAGTTGAAGTTATGGGAGACAATGGAGAATCAACATCAAGAGGGAAGATATAGTGTATATCTCCCTGAATTTCTTCATGATGGGGAAGAAAAGAAGGTCGATGATGGTTATCATCCCGAGGTAGCTCGTCAATGCTCAAAATTTCCCTAATAGTTTCAACAAAAGGAAAAATTGGGGAAATGTAGTCAATCGCAGACGAAAAGGAGTTTAACCGTGATGGCATCGAGTAATTGTCAAGTGCCAATAGATGTTGGTAATCTGAAGAGGGAGAAGCAGATTGGACAACAATGTATCATGTTTCGGCTGGACTAAGTGGCATGGTGTCACCTAGCGCATCAAATTCCAAGGAAGTAGGTACAATCCAAGGGTTAGATGATTCCAAGGATTGATAAGCCGTGGTTGAAATCATATCGATGGCGGCAATATGATGTGTATTCAGTGGAAGTGGTGTAGGGAAGGTACCCATAAGGCTAGAATATTTCAGCAGGCCAACACCAACGCTTTCATACGTGATCTTGTGATCACCCAGGAATGGAATATTGTTGGTAGCGGGAGCGCGAGTGTCGGGTGTACAGAAATCTAACTAATCGACGGTGACAATTTTTCCCTAATGAGGGAATTGTACACATCGGAACACCGACAAGGCAACGACAGTCATAGCATAAAACCAACTTCTTCCAAGTAATAAGTTGTAATCAAGGGGAGCATCGACCACCTCGACATCAACAATGATGATTTTGCCACCCAATTGTACGGGCAGGGACTGTAAAAGCCCATGGGGATGAAAACCTTGCCCATCGAATGCGCGTAACATCATTTTAGATTTGTTAAGTGCGGGTGATTTTAAACTTTTCCAACATGCTAAAGACATGACACAAATAGAGGCTCCCTCATCCAAAATAGCTCGGTGGATTTATTGATTGTGAACAACAACATCAACCTGGAAAACAAGTTGGTGGGAGAGTCGAGATGTATAATTGTCCAGGTTAAACATGATATGGTTGGACGATTCAGGATCAACAACACCAATAACAACCAAGAGCGTTCTACGTTGATTGGGGCAGTGCTGTAGAACTTCTAATGTAGACATAGCACACAGTGCTTGAGCCAAATCTTCAACAATGTTGTAGTTCTGGGCGGCACGTGAAATAGGATTAAAGGTAGATTTACGGATAATTCTCTTAGTAGGGTGTAATATATATTTGAACATAGGTTTATCAATCTGAAGTGGTCCAGATAGAGGATTAACTGATGGAGGACTAACGAAGGACGGTGATGGATCCAGTAAAGTATCAGTACTGTTAGTGACTTTTCCTTTGTCAGGTTTAACCGGTGTGTTGTATGTCTTAGAGAGAATGGTCAAATTAATCCCATTAAACATATAAATATGTGCACTTGTGAAGGCCTCATCATGAGGATGGCTAGAACTTCCCCCAGGAGAGGGGGTTTGAGCAACCATGGATTGTTGTTGTGGAAAAGGATGAGTAAGCACAGTGGGTTCTGAATTTCTCTGTAAAAGTTTGGCCACTTCATTGCGATGTGGACAGTCTCGAGTGTAGTGATCATCACCACAAATGATACACGGTAATTTCAGTTTCTGTTGTGATTTCTTTTCGGTAGCAGGTGTTTGAGCTTGATTTTTTGGTTGTTCATTGTTATTAGTATTTCTTGGTTTATTTTTTTCTTTCTTTTTACCTCTTAATTGTTATGAAGGGGAAGATTTAACTGCATTCACCTCAGAGATCTGAGTTTGGGGGGAGGTAGAGGAGAGTATGGTCGACTGGGAAGTAGATTGAGTTTTGATGGAACCGATAACACCGTCTGCATGAGATGTGGATTACGACTTTGATGGATCGGCATTGGCTCGACAAACATTCAAAAGCAACTCATACAAAGTACCAGATTATGAATAAACCAAATATAAGTACTAAGCCCAAGAAATGGTTTCTTCCTCGGTGACCGCGCCACCCATAGAAACATCACAAGCGATCGTGAGTAAAAGTGATTTAGTAAACCACTCTGCTAATAATGTGTCACGAATGATTTCTTTGATCATCCTTCATCGTCATCTCCACTCATGAATATGGTCAGAGATATGCACAGAGTCAGTTTGATGAAGGGAGTTCAAGAGTTCAGTACCCATCTCGTAGCGAATAGGTAGTTGAAAGTGCGTGAGGAAAGACATGGAAAGGGAGTTGAAATCATGAAAAGAAGCATGTGGTAGTTCAATATACCACTTTGCTGTAGAGCCCGTAAGTGTTTGCTGGAAAAGACACAAACATATAAAATCATCCATGAGGGAGTTTGATGAACACCACAAATGGAAAGTCATTACATGGTTATTTGGATCTTCTCCAGATTTTTCGTCAAATTTTAGAATATCAGAAGGAAGTTTAGTTGGAATAACTGGCCAAACCGATGAATGAAAAATAGTATCATTGGTTAACCGAGACAAGTCTGGGAGATCCAGAGTTGCAAGGAAAGGTAAGTGTTGGTTAATTTGCAGATGATATTAGTGTGGCATAGGAACACCAGTAGGACCGTAAATTGGGTTAGGTGGATAATTGTAACTAGCAGGTCCTCCTACATACGGTTGTTGCTGGCCAGGATAAGTAGGATTCGATGATGGCTGAGAAACATTTGCCTAACCCAGTGGGTTCTGAGAATTATAAGCTGGGTGATTTGCTTTCCCATAAGGAGGATAAACATGTTTCCCTTGAAGAGGGTAAGACGTAGATCCTGGAGGCAGATACACATTAGGGGGAGAATAAACATTAGACCCTTGGAGAGGATAAGGTTGTTGTCCTTGAGGACTCCAGGAGGAGTTTGGGATGCCCGGATAAGGTTGTCCATAAGATGGTCTGGAAGGAACAAGATTTAATACTCCTCCTTGTGGGTTATGATATGAGTGCCCCCCAACGTGGGGTTGGGTAAACGTGCCTCCCAAAGATACTCCCCAAGATTGCGAAGGGTTTCCAACAAACGAAGGTTGCCCCCCTACCAGTGGTGGATTAATGAGCAGGGTATGACTGGCAAAGGGAGGTTACCCTTTGGGCAGAACATGAAAAGGGGGCTGTCCCCCGGAAGAGGTAGGCCCACCATAGGATGGTAGTCTTCCAGGAGGGATAGGTATGCTAGATGGTGGTTTCTCTCTAGTCTGTTGTATTTGGTTGGAAAGGGTTTGCATTCTCTGGTGCAAAGATTTCCCAACAAGATCGTGCGGAACATGTGGAGCTGTAGAGTGAAAGTTTGTAAAAGTGGGGGTAGGGATCGATGTGACTTGGGAATGAGTAGAGGTGATGAGTCCAGCATTAGGATGGACTTGTGCTGACATAAAATTAGGGTTAATGACCTAATCGATGGTGTGATTCATAGTTTGACTCGATGGTCTCGTTTCAACAGGGGGGTCATGAGGATGAAAGGGTTGTCGAATGGATTCAAAATGCTCATAAATATCACTTCTTGATGAAATGCTCCGTACAGAACGAGCAGGTGTGGGATTTGTATCTACAATAGTGGTAGGATGAACAAGAGTCCTATACTCATCACCAAAGGTTGGTTCTATGGATCCCATATATGTTTCAGTAAATTCTCTCTCAGGTAATTGTGGGACCTCTTCGTCTATAACATTCCCATGGGAGTCTAAACGAAGAAAAAGTGGTTCGAGAGGGGTTACCGACAAAGATGTAGTGCGAGGAGTGAGATTCTCAATCGTAACCAAAGTGCCTTCTTGATTGTCTAACGGAGGAGTAACAACACTCCCAACGTCAGATTGATTTTCTACCTCTCCACGATAGTTGTCTTCTGGAGGGTTAGGAGTTAAGGGTTGGTAACCTTCCAGAGGCAGCCCTTGCATCCTATGAAATCAACGAAGACCTTTATCGTATATAGGCTCAACTTTGGAGAATAACAGTACACGCTGAAAATCTAGGGCTAACTAACAAAAAGAAACAACATACGCTAATAAAATATAGGAATCAAAACCAAGCAAACAAAACTTCTCTCGATGATCATACTAGTTGGTGATGAAATCCAACGTCGTGTAATCAAGTTAAGAAGGGGCTAGGATATGGTGGAAAATTTACAATTGCAACCTTCTTAATGGACTTTCACCTTGGTGCAAGCTTCCACGTAGTAATTGTGGATTTACCCTCCAAGGAGCCTGAGTGAGTTTGAGCAATGTCTGTTCCAGGTACAGTGAGACTTTCCTTCACCGTCACCTCGTGTAAGTACCTAAAGATTATGGCAACTAAGGACACCAACTCACAGTCATCCCCTGGGTGAGTACAGTAGACAGTCCCAAACAAACGTATGGGCAGGATAACATGTTTGAAATCAACTTGAGAGTCTCCCACACATAATTGTGGGTATACCCTCAAGTGACCCTCAATATACGATCTGACCGCTACAAATAGTTGAACCACGAAGGTCCAATCTTTGTAATTCTCCCGAATGCGACCTCGTGCATAACCCCTATGTAAGAGGGGGATCCCAGAAAGCCTATAAGACAATTGGATTTGCTCTCTCTATCGCATGATGCTAATGTTTGTTTTGAAAAAAATTGGAGAGTTGTACTCACAGCCTAATCCAAAGTGCTAATCCTAGTCTAATGTTGGTGGAAGATCCTAAAAACAAAATGTTCTATATAATTTTTTAATTAGCGATGATTTTACAATTGTTCTTTACTCAAAGGGTGTATGACAATGAAACGGGTGATGTCGTGACTCAATTCCCAAAAGAAATGCATAAGAAAATGATAAGCATTATTGTCTTGTTCAAATAGGTTTCTGTGGCGAGAATTAAATTCGAAGATTGTCGGAAGAACCACAGTGTTTAAGACATCTGGTACAGATGTCTTAAACACTGTGGTTCTTCTGACAATCTTCGAACATTATTGTCTTTTGATGAATGTCTATTTAAGGGAAAGAGAGAAAGTTATTTTCACTATCAAACACTAAGATGCAACATCCTCATACAATTGTTTCTCAATCAAATCCAATGAAATGCTAAAAAATTTCAGAAATGTCTTCTAATATCCAAACAAATAACTAAAATATGTCCTTTTCATTATATGTGAATGATAATCATATGTAAAAATTCTAATGTCAATCAGACTTCAGGATCAAACAATCAGAAGCAAAACCTCACACAAACAAAAATACACTCTCGTCGTGAATAAACAAGAAAGACAAAGATAACCAAATTTTCAAAAAAGAACCAAAAACCTCAAACAAAATAGAAATTATGGAAGAGTAACCTTAAATATCAAATGAAATGTTCACAGACCTTTGGATTTCCTCACAAAATATTCCACTCAGTCAGATAAACGAGAATAAAACAACAGGTCAACTCTAGGTCAGCAAAGACAAAGAGTGACTTCAAGGCAAGGAAAGAAAATGTCAAGCTCCCAAACCAAAGAGGATCAATTCTTAGAAAACATGGTGTTGAAGGCCAACACCAATATGAACTGAGGGTATGAGACTCTGAGCAAGTGCAAAAAACAAAAACTGAACCTAGAAATTGAAAATCTAGAGGATTTTTCACAGAAAAGGGGGTAACGCTCTGGTGTAAGGGGCACCAGAGCATTCCAATGCTCTGTGTAAGACCACCAGGGAGTGTTAATGCTCTGATATAAAGGGAAGGGGATATTTATTCTTCAAAAGTTCAGAAAAATGCCTAGAAACTCAAAACATCAAGCAATCTCAGTAAATCAGGGTGATAATGATGAAATCAGGAGGCAATCAAACAAATATAAGAATCAAAGAGATAGTATGGAGAGGGTAAAATGAGTGGGCAAAGGTCCAAAACAAGATCTAGAAATGGAAACAAAAATCAGAGCTCCTCCCCAGCAGAGTCGCCAATTTTTGTTACAGGTGAATCCTCCTGCGGACAAACAGATTCCCTCTTGGTCTGTAGACACCTAAGGACAAGACAAAAAAGTGATTAACATGGAAAATGACATCCTTTTAGATCTAATCAAGCTAGTATATGAAGGAGAAGAAGAAATATATGCAAATTTTAGGCCGAGCTTCGAACCTCAACTCCCTGATAGATCCTATAGAAAAAATGAAGATACAATTGAATTCCTACTCTACAGAGATTATCTCAAATATACATCCATCTACTGCAGACAAACTCATGTGGAACAAGAATAAGTTTGAAAGAAACAAGCCAAGCATTGATATATTGATAAGAACAAGTAAAAGTACTTACAATCCTTTGGATGAAGGTGAAGCAACTTCTTCCAGTTCTCCTTGTCTAACCCCTTTGATCAAGTAATATACATTGATTTCTTTGATGACATCTCACTCATGAGATCATAAGTTCTCTATCTCCAATATTTTCTGTCAATACCACTTATAGGATCATAAGTTTGGTATCAATATCTAGTCTCTACCTTTTTTCTGTATGTTTCCTATGAGATCATATGTTTCATACCTCCAATCATTTTCATGTACCTTTCACCATGAGAAGGCCTCCTTATATAACCTTGGAGAGGCCCAACCACTTGAGAGATATTTGGGATAAGTTGAGTATTCTTCTCCTTCAGTTGAGGATCTTCCCTAAGATCATGCCTTGACCTTCTATTCGAATCCAACCACCTTAAGAAATTGAGAGGATTCTTCCTTGAGTTGGCTCAACAAACCAAAAACTCACTCAGAAAGGGTATCTCTTCCAAAAAGGGGGCATAGAGTGCTCAAACACTCCCCCAAAGAGGCCCAGGGAGCACTAACACTCCCTGGAAATGGGTAGGGGAGCGATCCTCTCCAAAATCCATATTTAAGTGGTTTTTCCAATGGCAAAAGTCTTGTACTTCTTGTCAACTGATTTCTCTTCTTCAAAACTAGTCTTTGAAGTGTATTAAGTGTCCCTATGATGTCGTTAGAGGATCGACATAGTCACTATGGCAGTATCATGTTTGTGACACTTGCAACACTTGTGGTCAAGATGTGACACTTGTAGACAGGATGCAACACTTACAACACCTGTAATGATGACACTTGTGACACTATTACAGTGAGTAATTTTGATATGTAACACTCCCACAAATATTTTTCCAACTTGGAGAAATGAGAATATGGGGGAAGCATACTTTACAAAAAGGTTAGATCGCTTCCTCATTTCTACAAACCAGGTGGAGTGCCCTCTTTTCTTCAGACAATGGGTGGGATCATGAGGTGAATCCGATCACCACCCAATCTTTCTAGAAATTGCATCGAACACAAGGAAACCAACGAGCCCTTTCAAAGTCTATTCATCTTTTTTAAAGGAGGAGGAATTCATAAACCTTGTAAAGGAGCCATTGAATACCACCAATCAGGAAGATCAGGCAACAATTTAGTTTTCTCACAATTAATTGTTTTTTAAAAAGGCCATGATTGAATGTGCAAGAAATAAGAAGCAGTTGAAAAAGTAGGATATTATTAAAATAGAAGCATAATTACAATCAATATATGACACCGAGGGTGGAGGTTTCTCATCTCCTGAAACCAAAGAGGCCTTATTAAATTTAGAAAATAAAAGAAGGCAACTTATGGAAGCAAGAGAAGGAGAGTGGAAGTTAAATATTAGAGCACTTTGGTTACAGAATGGAGATGAGAACACAAAATTATTCTAAGCTTATGAAAAGGGGAGGAAGGTGACAAATACTATTTGGATCCTTAAGGATTCCTTTGGTAGAAATTTTACATCTTTTGAGGATTTGGCATGGCTAGGCTCTCAACATTTTAAAACTGTATTCATAGCTGAAGGAAGAGTCACAATTGATGTTATTGTACATATGGCCTTATTATTCCGAAGGTTTGTAGAAGAGGAATATAATATGACTCTTATGGAAGAAGTCTTTGAAAAAGAACTTAAAGAGGTACTGCATAGTTTTCAAAAAGACAAGAGTTCAGGCTTAGACGGGTGGAAAATGGACTTCTTTTTGGGTATTTACGGCCTCATAGGGAACAATATTCTAAAGGCGTTTGAAGAATATCGAAGAAACAATTATGTTCATCCTCCACTAAATGGAACCTTCATTAATATTATTCCCAAAAAGAATGATCCACGGACTCTAGAAGAATTCAGACCTATCTCTCTATGTAACTATATTTATAAGGTGATATCCAAAATCATGAGTATAAGGCTAAAAGTTTTTCTTTCAAAATCCATTTCATGAGAGAAGTTTGGTTTTTTAGAAGGTAGATAGATCCATGACGCTATTGAAGTAACATAAGAGGCCTTACATAGTATCGAAACCCATAAGTTAAAAGGGGCAATACTCAAGATAGACCTCTCAAAAGCATATGACATAGTCAGCTGGCTTTATTTGAGGATGATACTAACCCATTTGGGTTTTTAAATCCCCTTTATAAATTGAATCATGAGTTGTATTTGTTGTCCTAATAAATGGTTCATCCTCGTCCTTCTTCTCAGTTAAACGAGGACTAAGGCAAGGTTGTCCCTTTTCACCTCTTCTTTTTTTCTAGTAGTGGAAGGGATCAGTAGGGCCATTAATGAGGTTAAAATTAGAGGGGAGTTTTTTTGTGTCTCCTTATCTCCAACCCTAAGGATTTCACATCTTATCTTTGTGGATGATGCCCTGATCTTTTACAGTTGCCTAAGACGTGATGTGGAGAAGTTAATATCTATATTGGAAATTTTTCATTGTGCTACATGTATGAAGATAAATGGACAAAAATCCAAGAGAACGGATAAATGTATGGTTAGGGTTGACTCTATCAAGTCCATAGTTTCTATTCGCCTCACCAAGAATTCTCGACCCGACTGTTCATGCGTCCAAATGGTAGTCGATTTCTCAACTAGTCGATCCATCGACCAACTGTCTTCGACTGTTAATCGACTGTTTGACCAATAAGATTTTCAACTACTTAGCTAATTGATGTTTTTATATGGCTGATCACTTGACCAATTTTTTCCATATGTAAGTCAACCACTCAACTAACTGATTCTAGGAGAACCGTGACAAACCATCAGAACCTGAGATTCCAAGAATTTTAAACCACTTACTTAAAAATTGTATGAAATGAAAGTAATTTAAAGATAGTTGAAGTAAGCGATATAAATGAGCATCAATAAAATTAGATTCCTAAGAAACCTTGAAAGATGAGGAAAATTTAATTAATGTGTATAGCAGCAAATTTTTAGAAGAAACCCCTGCTTAATCGATAACTAAACATAAGAAATTTAAGTGAAAAACATGTTTGCATAGCAATTAAATCTAATCACTTGTGTAAAAAAGAAGTAAAAACCACTAATAAATTGAAAACATTAGTAATTTTGAGTTTATAGTGCTAAATAATTAAATAAAATTATGATCAAAGCACCAAAATCTAGTCAGTTTATTTAAAGATGAAACCCTTAAGAAAATACTAAAATCGACCCTTAAGAATGYRTCAAGTATTTTAATGGTTAATACTAKATGAATATGASTTGTGCAARKATCTAGATAMTAAYAMAACTTTRTAARCTATADATCAYAAGAGAAATTKATGGAAAAYTTTCAAAAKATGTTTGAKAAATAATGGTGAAGTTTCCTTACCATTGGGTAGGGATTCCTTATAYCCCCTAGCAATGTTTCCTCTTTCTCCTAAAAGTGTTGATGTTTCTTGCACCAATGAATGAGCATGGAGAAGCGTCAAGCTATGAAAAAAATATTAGGAAAAAACTTCAAGGAGAGTTAGATCATGTCATTAAATTAAACCATAATAAATGGAAGAGAAAACTGGATCAACCATATGCTAGAGTAAGAAAGTTACAAGCATTCATCCATAGGAACAATTAATTAAATTCAATTAAGTAAAATAAACAATACAAAATTTCACCATAACATGATTGATTGTATTTCTCTATCATATACCCTTTAGCTCATCAAAGGTTCCCAATGCTCCTATCATCAATATAAATTAAGAAAGCATACAAAGAGACAAAATAACTCACTCACAAAATAGCCAAGAAGTCTTCACTTTATTCCCAATATGAAAAAATAATGAAAAAATGAGGGAGACACTCTCCTTTTATAGGAAGAGAGGCCTCCAAAAACATGATAAACAAATCATGTGCTAATAGAATACCATGTGCCAATACAATGTGCTCAAGCAAAAGCATGAACTAAAATAAGAGGCACTCTCAATACCATGGTCCAAAACCATTTTGATCCAATTAAAATAATATATCATGGAATAAATATCTCTACCAACTAAAACATGTGACTGGAATAATAAAATGGAAGAGGTGCACCCCTTCTAGATGCTTCACACATGTGACTCCAAAATGTAGTGATAATGTTCACTCAAAAAAGTCTAGCAAACATGTAACTTGGTCAATTTTTTCCCGATATTCTATTATAACCCCATTTCATAAATATCATGGAAATTTCACATCTAATGGCACTGCATTGGTGGAATTATGGGTACCGTATAAAAATATAATTTCCCTTAAAGTTGGTTTCCTTGAAAAGTGTTCTAAAATATCTAAGTCTCTTGGAAAGTGTGTAAAGGTATGATGGAGATGTGGAAAAGAAGGGTACTACAAGAAGAAGTCTAGATCCAAAGTTGAGAAAAATAAGGGATCTGAAGAATCTCCTTCTATAGAAGAAAAGACCTCCAAGGAAGAAGGAAGGGATGTGTAATTGCATTCGTCAAGCACACATGTAGATCATGATGCATGGCTGGTTGACTCAGGTGCATCCTTTCATATGAATCCCCAAAGGGAGTGGTTCTATGAATATGAAAGGTATGATGGAGGTAATGTTTTCCTAGATGATGAATCGATAACCATAATCAGAGGTCGAGGAAAATTCAAGTTGAGGCTCATAGATGGAAGGATTAGAACACTTTCTGGTGTACTTCACATCCCAGGATTGGCCAGAAATTTGATTTCTATAAGAAAAATGGACAATGCAAGGGTAAAAACAATATTTGAAAAGGAAAACTGCAGTATGGTTCGAGGATGAATGGTGTTGCTGAAGGGAGTTCGATTCAGAACTCTGTATAATATGCAAGGAAGAACTATCAGTTATGGGTGTGATAGTTCCACTGTTCCTGATATTGGAGTTGAAGAATAAAAAAATCCAACAATATCTGGAGAAAATGTTATGCTGTGGCATCAAAGACTGGGGCATATTGAAGAGAAGGGTCTTCGACTACTACACAGTAAAGGTATGGTTGAATGTATGTATAAGTACTCTCTGTATTTTTATTTATGTGAAAATTGTGTATATGGGAAGTAAAATCGGGTAAGATTACCCTATGGTGCAATGAGGGAAGAAGGAATTTTATAGCTAGTTCATAGTGATGTATTTGGACTTGTGTCGGTTCCATCATTGGGAAAATCAGTGTACTATGTCGCATATATAGATGACTTCTTGAGGAATACTTGAATATATTTCCTTAGGAAGAAATCTGAAGTCTTTGACAGGTTTAAAGAGTTTAAGGCTCTTGTTGAGAATCAAATAGAGAAAAAAATAAAGGTTCTGAGGATAGATAACGACAAAGAGTTTTACGGGAATGAATTTGAATAATTGTGTAAGAAGTGCGGTATAGAAAGGTAGAATAATACTCCATATACACCTCAGCAAAATGGGATTGTAAAAAGGATTAACAGGACACCGATGGAAAAAGAAATGTGCATGCTCAATGGTGCTAGTTTAGAGAAATAATTTTGGGTAAAGGCAGTGGGTACTGCATGTTACCTAGTCAACATATCACCCTCATCAGCGTTGGATGAAAAGACTTCACAAGAGGTATGGACTGGTAAAAAACCTTCTCTCACACATCTCAAGGTTTTTGGCTATGAGACCTATGTTCATTTTCCAAAGGAAAACAAGATTAAGCTAGATAAGAAGGATGAAAAGTGTATCTTTATTGGGTATAAATATGGTCTCAAAGGATATAATATTTGGAACCCAGAAACTAAGAAGGTTGTGTATAGCCGAGATGTGGTATTTAGAGAAATGAAGGACGTTGTTAAACATGAAGACCTACCAAGTAAGGATGAACCAGAGAAAATAGAGTTTGATTTAAAGGATGATGAATGAGACTCTACAGAAAAAAAAAAGAATCAGAGGAAAAAGATCCTCATACTCAAGTATTGAGGAGATCGGTTTGAGAAACAAGGCTACTGCAAAGGTATACTCCATCTGATTTTTGTTCAAATTTTTCTTTGTCTATTACTGATGATGATCCTAGAACTGTCAGGGAGGCAGTGGATTCAGAGGATGGAAAGCTATGGAAAAAGGACATGGATGAAGAAATGGAATCCTTGGATAATAATTAGGCTTGGGACCTAGTGGAGCTTCTGACTGGAAGAAAGCCTATTGGCAACAAATGTGTATTTAAAAAGAAGTTGAATATAGAAGGGAAAATAGATTTTTTCCCCTGTTGCCAAGTTAATTTCTATAAGATTTTTGTTATCTGTTGCTACTGCATTTGATTTTTAAGTAGAACAAATGGATGTAAAGACAACATTACTACATGGGGATATAGAAGAAAAAATCTATATGAAGCAGCCATAAGGCTTTGTTGTGAAGGGAAAGAAGGAGCTGGTATGCAAGATGAAAAAGTCCTTGTATGGTTTAAAACAATCACTAAGGATGTGGTATCAAAAATTTGATAATTGTATGCTAGGACTTGGATTAACAAGAAGCAAAGAGGATCACTTTTTGTATTTTAAATTAATTGGTGATCATTTGATTTATTTGGTCTTGTATGTGGATGACATGTTGTTTATAGGAAACAACAAGGATATTATCGAGGATGTGAAAACTTAGTTGTCCTCTAAATTTGTCATGAATGATCTTGGTCCTTCAAACTTCATTTTGGGCATGGAAATTAAAATAGATCGGAAAAAGAGGAAACTATGATTAAATTAGAAAGAATATGTCGAGGCAATATTGCAGAGGTTTAATATCCAGGAATGTAAACCGATCAAGCTCCCTATTCTTGTTGGTGTAAATTTATCTGCAGATCATCGTCCCAAGACACATGAAGAGGAGGAGGAGATGTTTCGTGTTCCATATGTGAGTGTAGTTGGAAGTTTGATGTATGAAATAGTATGTACTAGACCGAACATTGCACATGAAGTGGGAGTTTTGAGAAGGTATATGTCAAAACTAGGGAAAAAGCATTGGATAAGAGTTAAAAGAGTTTTCAGGTATTTTTTATGGCACTTCTATGTATGGATTGTGCTACCAAGGAAGAACATGATTGAACATAGTGTTGTACATACATGGATTTGTGGATGAATATTGGGTTGGAGATCTAGATCATAGGAGATGTACAAGTGACTATGTGTTTAACCTGTTTGGATTAGCAATCAGTTGGATGATCAAAAGACATGTTGTAGTGGCACTTTCAACTACAGAAGTTGAATACATGGAAGCTACTCATGAAGTATGGTTACATAGATTATGTTTAGGTATTTGGTTGGCACAAAAATATGTAAGGATAGATTGCAAAAGTCAAAGTGAAATTTTTCTGGCAAAGAACCCGACTTATCATTCAAAGGGAAAGCATATTGATATTCAATATTAATTTGTGAGAGACATGGTTGCAGAAAATAAAGTGTTGTCAGTGAAGGTTGGAACTTTGAAGAATTTTTTCCATTCATTAGCAAAATATGTGAGAACTGATAAGTTGTCTTGGTGTAGAGGATCCATGGGCATTGTTTCCCTGGATTGTTGAGTATGTAACACTGTAACCCCTTGTATGCAAAGAAAACAAGAAGTAGGAGAATGTTCAGTATGTGTTATATTATTTGCACAACTAGCTTTATTGTTTTCTACGTTGTGCTAGGTGTGCATGGGGGTTTGAGGAGGGGCTTCTAGGCCCCCCCTTCAAGGGTTCGGGGGTAGCACCTCCGATAATGTTTTTTTCCTCAGGAAACATGTCACATTTTTTCCTCATTTTTTGTTTCGCCTCGATTTGCTTGTCCATTATTGGGTGGTTTTTTGGCACTTGGTTTTTTCCGATAATTTTCTATTTTCGGTTAATGAATTGGAGTTGTTGACTAATCTAGGTCATTGGATTAGGGTTTTGGATGTCATTGGATCCTATATGTATATTGTATTGTAAACAATGTATCATTATGAATGAATATAGAATATTCCAGATTCCCCGATTTGGGTTTCCAGGGTAAATATATCTGTGGAATGTGTGTATTTTCCATTGTATCTTTTCTATTATTTTATTGAAAATATGTTTGTAGTAAAATATTGTACAAGGTTAAATCTACATTTTGTATCAAAACTTTGTTGGCTTTAGGGGGATGCCTTTGTGGTCAAGGGTTTGGCTCGATATTGTGATAAGCCTTGTTATAGTGGGAGATCTTTGGTATTGATTTTTTGAGGTGAAAATAAATGGCGAGCAGTTCGAAAATGTAGATTGAGAATTTTAATGGAAAAGTGTTTAGTTGTGGAAGCTCAAGATGGAAGATCTGTTGGTGGGTAATGATCAGTGGATCACGGTGGATCCAGGTGCTGCACATACATGAAATTCAATAGATGACTGGGAAAAGTTGGATCAGAAATAAAATAGCACAATCTAACTATGTCTCTCAGATTTTGTATTACTGAATGTGTCAAAGGAAGCTACAACCAAAGATTTATGAGATAAGTTGGGGAAGTTGTATCAGTCTAAGTCCCTAGTAAATAAACTATTCATGAGAAAGAAGATGTATAACCTAAGGATGAGAGATGGAGACTCAGTGGAGGAGCCTTTGAATGCCTTCAATATTGTGGTAAGTCAGTTAGTATCTCTTGAGATTAAAATTTCATATGAAGATAAGTGTATTAGTTTATTGTCCTCTTTATAAGAGTCGTGGGATATTATTTTTGTATCCATAAGTAGTAATACAACTGCCTTGAAGTTTGATGAGGTGGTATCATCCTTGTTGTCGCAGGAGATGAGACATAAGAACATGGAAGGATATAACACATATGCATTATTTGCAAGAGGACGCTCCAAGATGGAAAGAAATAGATCTAAGTCCTCAAGTGGGAGATCTAAGTCTAAGGGAATACCTAAGTATCTAGGAAAGTGTGTAAAGGTATGCTAGAAATGTTGAAAAGAAGGACACTACAAGAAGAAGTGTAGATCCAAAGCTGAGAAAAATAAGGGATCTGAAGAATCTCCTTCTACACAAGAAAAGACCTCCAAGGAAGAAGGAGAGGATGTATACTTGGATTCTTCAATCACACATTCATATCATGAGGCGTGGTTGGTTGACTCAGGTGCATCCTTTCATATGATTCCCCACAAGGAGTGGTTCTATGAATATGGAAGGTATGATGTAGGCAATGTTTTCCTAGATGATGAATCGACAACCGCAATCATAGGTCAAGGAAAATTTAGGTTGAGGCTCATATATGGAAGGATTAGAACACTAATTGGTGTTTTTCACATCCCAGGATTGGCCAGAAATTTTATTTCTGTACTAAAAATGGATGGTGCAGGGGTAAAAATAATATATGAAAAGGAAACCTGCAGGAAGGTTCGAGGAGCAATGGTGTTGCTGAAGGGAGTTTTGTTTGGAACTCTATATAAGATGCAAGGAATCACTATCAATTATGAGTGTAATAGTTACATTGTTATTTATATTGAAGTTGAAGAAGAAATAAATCCTACAATATCTGGATAAAAGGTTATGTTGTGGCATCAAAGACTAGGGCATATCGGAGAGAAGGGTATTTGACTACTACATGGTAAAGGTACGGTTGAAGGTATGTCTAACTGCTCTCTGTATTTTTATTTCTGTTAACATTGTGTATATGGGAAGTAGAATAGGGTAATATTCCACTTTGGTGCAACAAGGGTGGAAATTTTTTTACAGCTAGTTCATAGTGATGTGTTTGGACCTGTGTCGGTTCCATCATTGGGAAAATCTGTGTACCATGTCTCATATATAGATGAATTCTCGAGAAATACTTGTATATATTTCCTCGGGAAGAAATATGAAGTCTTTGACATGTTTAAAGAGTTTAAGGTTCTTGTTGAGAATCAAACAGAGAAAATAATTACGGTGTTGAGGATATATAATGGAAAAGCATTTTGTAGGAATTAATTTGAATAATTATGTAAGAAGTGTGGTATATAAAGGTAGAAGACTACTCCATATACACCTCAGATGAACAATATGCTGATGGAAAAAGAAAGGTGCATGCTCAATGGTGTCAGGTTAGGGAAATAATTATGGGCAGAGGCAGTGGGTACTGCATGTTACCTGGTAAACAGATCACCCTCATCAGTGCTAGATGAAAATACTCCACAAGTGGTATGGATTGGTAAGAAACCTTCTCTCACACATCTCAAGGTATTTGGCTGTGAGGCCTATGTTCATGTTCCAAAGGAAAACAAGAGTAATCTAGATAAGAAGGTTGAAAAGTGTATCTTTATTGGGTATAAAGATGGTATTAAAGGTTATAAGATTTGGAACCCAGAAACTAACAAGGTTGTGTATAGTTGAGATGTGGTATTTAGAGAAATTAAGGATGTTGTTAAACATGAAGTCCTACCAAGTAAGGAACAACTAGAGAAAATAAAGTTTGATTTAAAGGATGATGAATCAGACTCCATAGAAGAACATGAATCGGAAGAAGAAGATCCTCATACTCCAGTATTGAGGAGATCAGTTCAAGAAAGAAGGATACCATAAAGGTATACTCCATCTTATTTCTGTTCAAATTTTGCTTTGTCTATTACTAATGATGATCCTAGAAATATCAGGGAGGAAGTGGATTCATAGGATGGAAAGATATGGAAAAAGGCCATGGTGAAGAAATGGAAGCCTTGGATAAGAATGAGGCTTCGGACCTAGTGGAAAAATGGGTATTTAAAAAGAAGCTAAATATAGAAGGAAAAATAGATTTTTTCCTCTGTTGCCAAGTTAACTTATATAAGATTTATGTTATCTCTGTTGCTGCTGCATTTTATTTTGAATTAGAACATATGGATGTGAAGACAACATTCCTACATGGGTATATGGAAGAATAAATCTATATGAAGCAGCCATAAGGCTTTGATGTGAAGGGAAAGAAGGAGATGGTATGCAAGATGGAAAATTCCTTGCATGGTTTAAAGAAATCACCAAGGATGTGGTATCAAAAATTTGATACTTATATGTTGGGACTTGGATTCACAAGAAGCAAAGATGATCACTATGTGTACTTTAAATTATTTGGTGATCATTTGATTTATTTGGTCTCGTATGTGGATGGCATGTTGTTGATAGGAAAAACCAAGGATATTATCCAGTATGTGAAAATTCAGTTGTCCTCTAAATTTGACAGGAATGATATCGGTGCTTCAAACTTCATTTTGGACATGGAAATTAAAAGAGATCTGAAAAGAGGAAACTTTGGTTAAATTAGAGAAAATATGTCGAGACAATATTGCATACGTTTAATATGCAAGAATGTAAACCCGTCAAGGTCCCTATTCCTGTTGGTGTAAAGTTATATGTGGATCAGTGTCCCAAGACAAAGGAAGAGGAGGAAGACATGTCTCATGTTCCATATGTGAGTGTAGTTGGCAGTTTGATGTATGCAATGTTCTTTACTAGACTGAACATTGCACATGTAGTGGGAGTTTTGAACAGGTATATGTCAAAACCAGGGACAAAGCATTGGATAACAGTAAAAAGGGTTTTCAGGTATTTGTGTGGCACTTCTAGCTATGCATTGTGCTACCAAGGAAAACTAGGATTAGACAAAGTGTTGGACATACATGGATTTGAGGATGAAGTCTGGGTTGGAGATATGGATCATAGGAGATATACAAGTGGGTATGTGTTTAACCTGTTTGGAGGAGAAATTAGTTGGATGAGAAAAAAACAGGTTGTAGTGGAACTTTCAACTACATAAGTTGAATACATGGAAGCCACTCATGAAAGTAAGGAAGAATTATGGTTACAAATATTGTGTTCGGGTATTGGGTTGGTACAACAAGGTGTAAGGATATATTTTGACAATCAGAGTGCAATTTTTCTGGAAAAGAACCCAACTTATCATTCAAAGACAAAGCATATTGATATTCAATATCACTTTGTGAGAGTCATGGTTGAAGAAATGAAAGTGTTGTTGATGAAGGTGGACACTTTGAAGAATGTTGTAGATTCATTAAAAGAATCTATGAGAAATGATAAGTTCTCTTGGTGTAGAGGATCCATAGGAATTGTTGTCCTGGATTGTTGAATATGTAACCCTTTAACCCCCTGTATGAAAAGTAAACAACAAGTGCGATAAGATTGGGTATGTCTTATATTGTTTGCATAGCTAGCTGTAGTGTCTTCTATGTTGGGTCAGACATGCAAGGGGGTTCAAGGCTAAGCCCCCCTTCAGGGATTCAGGGGTAGCGCCCCCAAGAATTCTTTTTCCTCTTAAAATTTGTTGCATTTTTGGTTCGTTTTTCATTTCACCTCAATTTTCATTTCCATTGTTGGGTGATTTTTCAACACATGGTTTTTTCCGATAGTTTTCTATTTTTGGTTAAGGAATTAGGTTTGTTGACTAATCCAGGTCATTGGATTAGGGTTTTGGATGTCATTGGATCCTATATGTATATTTTCTTGTAAACAATGTATCACTATGAATGAATATAAAATATGATGGTTTTCTCGGTTTGGGTTTCCAGGGGAAATATCTTTGTGTAATGTGTGTATTTTCCATTGTATCTTTTCTGTTCTTTTATTGAAAATCTATTTGCAGTAAAATATTGTACAAGGTTAAAATATAAATTCGGTATTAGAGATTTGTTGGCTTCAGGGGGATGCCTTTATGGTCAAGGGATTGGCTCGATACTGTGATAAGCCTTGTAACAGTGGGAGATCTATGGTATTTATTTTTCCAGGTTAAAATAAATGAAGATTAGTTCGAAAATGGAGATCAAGAAGTTTAATGGGGAATTTTTTTAGTTGTGGAAGCTCAATATGGAAGATTTGTTGGTGGAAAAAGATCAGTGGATCGCAGTGGATCCAAGTACTGCACCTATAGGAACTTCAATACATGACTAGAAAATGTTGGATTAGAAGGCAAAGAGCACAATCTGACTATGTCTCTCAGATTCAATATTACTGAATGTGTCAGAGAAAGCTACAACCAAAGATTTATGGGATAATTTAGGGAAGTTGTATCAGTCTAAGTCCCTAGTAAATAAACTATTACTAAGAAAGAAGTTGTATAACCTAAGGATGAGAGATGGAGAGTCGGTGGAAGATCATTTGAATGCCTTCAATATACTGTGGTAAGTCAATCAATATCTGTTGAGATTAAAATTGCAGATGAAGATAAGTGTATAAGTTTACTATTATCTTTACCAAACTCGTGGGATATTATGGTTGTGGCCATAGGTAGTAATACAACTACCTTGAATTTTGATGAATTGGTCTCATCCTTATTGTCAGAGGAGATGAGATGGAAGAACATGGAAGGAAAGAGCACATATGCATTATTTGGAAGAGCACACTCCCAAGAAATAAATAGATCTAATTCCTCAAGTGGGAGATCTAAGTCTCCTGGAAATTTTCTAAAGGTATGCTGGAGATGTGGAAAATAAGGGCACTACAAGAAGCAGTGTAGATCCAAAGTTGAGAAAAAAAATGGATCTAAAGAATATTCTTCTATAGAAGAAAATACCTCCAAGGAAGAAGGAGGGGATGTGTACTTGGATTCTTCAAGCACACATGCATACTATGAGGCATGGTTGGTTGAATTAGGTGCATACTTTCATATAACTCCCCGTAGGGAGCGGTTCTGTGAATATGAAAGGTATGATGGAGGTAATGTTTTCCTAGGTGATGAATCGACAACCAAAATAATAGGTCGAGAAAAATTTAAGTTGAGGCTCATATATGGAAGGATTAGAGCACTACCTGGTGTTCATCACATCCTAGGATTTTACATGAATTTGATTTCTATAAGAAAAATGGATGATGAAGGGGTAAAAACAAATATTTGAGAAGGAAACCTGCAAGATGGTTTGAGGAGCAATGGTGTTGCTAAAGGAAGTTTGGTTTGGGACTCTGTATAAGCTACAAGGAAGCACTATCAATGATGAGTGTAATAGTTCAATTGTTCCTGATATTGGAGTTGAAGAAAAAGGAACTCCTACAGTCTCTGGATAAAAGGTTATGCCGTGGCATCAAAGACTAGGCATATCGGAGAGAAGGGTCTTTGACTACTACATGGTAAAGCTATGGTTGAAGGTATGTCTAACTTCTCTTTGGATATTGATTTATGTGAACATTATGTATATGGTAAGTAGAATTGATTAAGATTCCCCTCTGGTGCAACGAGGACAGAAGGAATTTTACAACTAGTTCACAGTGATGTGTTTGGACCTATGTTGGTTCCATCATTGGGAAAATATGTGTACTATGTCTCATTTATAGATGAATTATCGAGGAATTCTTGGATATATTTATTCAGGAAGAAATATGAATTATTTGAAAAGTTTAAAGAGTTTTAGGTTCTTGATGAGAATCAAAAATAGAAAATAATTAAGGTGTCGAGGACAAATAATGGCAGAGAGTTCCGCAGGAATGAATTTGAATAATTATGTAAGAAGTGTGGTATAGCAAGGAAGAATAATACTCCATATACACCTCAATAGAATTAAGTTGTAGAAAGGATGACCCTCATCAACGCTCGATGAAAAAACTCCACAAGAGGTATGGACTGGTAAGAAATCTTCTCTCACACATCTCAAGGTATTTGGTTGTGGGGCCTATGTTCATGTTTCAAAGGAAAACAATACTAAGCTAGATAAGAAGGTTGACAAGTGTATCTTTATTGGGTATAAATATGGTCTCAAAGGTTATAAGATTTGGAACCCAAAGACTAAGAAGGTTGTGTATAGCCGAGATGTGGTATTTAGAGAAATGAAGGATGTTGTTAAACATGAAGGCCTACCAATAAAGGAAGAACCAAAAAAAATAGAGTTTGATTTAAAGGATGATGAATCATACTCTACAGAAGAGAAAGAATCATAAGAATAATATCCTCATACTCTAGTATTGAGGAGATCAGTTCGAGAAAGAAGGCTACCGGAAAGGTATACTCCATTTGATATTCGTTCAAATTTTGATTTATCTACTACTGACGATGGTCCTATAATTGTCAGGAAGGTAATGGATTCAGAGGATGGAAAGATATGGAAAAATTCCATGGATAAGAATGAGGCTTGGGACCTAGTGGAGTTGTCGACTGGAAGAAATCCCATTGCCAACAAATGTGTATTTAAAAAAAAGTTGCATGCAGAAGGGAAAGTGGGTGTTTTCCCATATTTCCAAGTTAAGTTCTATAAGATTTGTGTTATCTATTGTTGCTGCATTTGATTTTGAAGTAGAACAGATGGATGTGAAGACAACTTTCTTAGATGGGGATCTAGAATAAAAATTCTATATGAAGAAACCATAAGACTTTGTTGTGAAGGGAAAGAAGGAGTTGGTATGCAAGATGAAAAAGTCCCTGCATGGTTTAAAACAATCACCAATGATGTTGTATAAAAAAATTGATACTTATATGCTGGGTCTTGGATTCAAAACAAGCAAAGAGGATCATTGTGTGTATTTTAAATTAATTTATGATCATTTTATTTGTTTGGTTTTTTAAGTGGATGACATGTTGATGATAGGAAACAACAAGGAGATTATCCAAGATGTSAAAATTCAGTTGTCCTCTAAATTTGACATGAAGGATCTCGGTGCTTCAAACTTAATTTTGGGTGTGGAAATTAAAAGAGATCAGAAAAAGAGGAAAATCTTATTAAATCAGAGAAAATATGTTGAGACAATATTGTAGAGGTTTAATAGATAGGAATATAAACCGGTCAAGGTCCCTATTCCCGTTGGTGTGAATTTATATGCATATCAGTGTCCCAGGACACATGAAGAGGAGGAGGAAATGTATCGTGTTCCATATGCAAGTGTAATTGGCAGTTTGATGTATGCAATGGTTTGTACTAGACCAAACATTGCACATGAAGTGGGAGTTTTGAGAAGGTATATGTCAAAACCAGGGAAGTAGCATTGCATAACAGTAAAAAGGGTTTTCAAGTATTTGCATGGCACTGCTAGCTATGGATTGTGCTACCAAGGAAGACCAGGATTGGACAAATATTTAGACATACATGGCTTTGTGGATGAAGACTGGGCTAGAGATTTACAAGAGGGAATGTTTTTAACCTGTTTGGAGGAGTAATCAGTTGGATGAGAAAGATACAGGTTGTAGTGGCACTTTCAACTACAAAAGGTGAATACATGGAAGCCATTCATGAAAGTAAGGAATAAATATGGTTACAAATATTGTTTTTAGGTATTGGGTTGGTATAGAAAGCTATAAGGATAGATTGTGACAGTCAGAGTGCAATTTTTCTTGTAACACTTTGTGAGAGACATGGTTGAAGAAACAAAAATTTTGTCGATGAAGTTGGGAACTTTGAAGAATGTTGTAGATTCATTAACAAAATATGTGAGCATTGAGAAGTTCTCTTGATGTAGAGGATCCATGTGCATTGTTTCCCTAGATTGTTGACTATGTAACCCTTTAACCCCATGCATGCAAAGAAAAGAAGAAGTGGGAGAATGTTGGCTATGTGTTATATTCTTTGCACAACTAGATTTAGTGTCTAATACATTGCATTGACCATGCATGGGGGTTTGAGGGGGAGTTGCTAGGCCCCCCCTTTAGGGCTTTGGAGGTAGCACCCCCGATAAAAAAAATTCCTCGGGAAACATGTCACATTTTTGCCTCATTTTTCATGTCACCTCGATTTTTGTGTCCATTGTTGGACAGTTTTTCAGCACATGGTTTTTTCTGAGGGTTTTCTATTTCCGATTAAGGGATTATGGTTTTTGACTAATCCAGGTCATTGGTTTATGATTTTGGATGCTGATGGCTCCTATATGTATATTGTATTGTAAACAATGTATCACGATGAATGAATATAAAATATGATGGTTTTCTCGGTTTGGGTTTCCAGGGGAAAATATCTATGTAATGTGTGTATTTTCAATTGTATATTTTCTGTTCTTTTATTGAAAATATGTTTGTAGTAAAATATTGTACAAGGTTAAAATCTACAGGATGGCTCTCAAGGTGTGAAAAATGGTTGGGGGAGAAATCCACATAATTACATCCTAAATGAATATTGTTAGGGTAATGGTAAATAATCAAGGCCTTCAATTGTTATGCATTCCCTTTAAAAGAATATATTTTTTTATAAGTGGGATAGGGGTACCACTAGGATTTTTTGTGCAGTAGGGATGGGTGTCGGGATCTTAAGCATGATTTGGAGAGGAAAATAAAGTCCTTAATGCCTAGATGAATTTTACAAGCTCTATGGTAGAAGGAATATTCCTCAAATAACTTCCAAGACCCTTTAGAAAGTACATTTGTTCTTGAGTGAGATATGGGTATCATTAGGAGGTTTTACAAAAAAAGGATGGCTCTTGGGACTTTATCCCAAACTGAAGCTTATTTGGTCCTAGTTCCTAATGTAATGTACCCAATACCCTCTATACACTTTGAGTATGTGGGGTGCTTTTGTTAACCACTTGATTCAAACCAATTTCACTCTTTAACCAAACTAACTATTATGTTATTAACTAATTGTTATCAACAAACACGGTACTATAGATTTATGCTACCTAAATGTAGCCATTCAATTATTCATGAAAGCATAATTCATAAAGCCATGTTAACACAAACATTCAGATAAACAATTTGGTTATTAATTCAATGACATAAGCATAACAATTATTATTAAATTCAATAGAATTCACATATACAAGTATGAAAACTTATTTGTTTGGAATTGTTCACCAAGTAGCTATAAACGATAGACATTCCATGTAATAATAGGTTTCTTGATACACCATTTCTTTTTGCAATAGAGGCCACCCCAAGTTAAGGATATGGATCCACAAGGGGAAAATTCTTCCTATGGATGACTATGATTTCTCTTTTGATGCCTCTATTCCAAGGCTAAGAGTCACCTACAACGATTCACATTCCATAGTCATTTACCTATTATCATACACATCATAAGGATTTTGATCCCCTTCTCTACTTAGAAATTCCTCACAGTATTCCACTTCTTGCTAGGGATCCAATATAGGTTGGCTAGGAAATCTTAGTGTTAGGATTCTAGGGAATTATTAGTTGTATATTTTTTCCCTCAATTATAACAAATATAATTATGTACAACCACAATTCTCTATTAATTTATGCCTTTATGTAATGTACCCAACCACCCCAGTACCCGCTAGGATGTTGGGTACTTCAAAATTGTATGCAATTTCAATAATTCAACCATACCATTAACTCTAATACCATATCATTTTTCTACCCTATCAAATAATCAAAATTATACATACAAAATGGCATGCATGCTCATAGAAAAATTATGATAACATTCATATTATAAATGAAAATTTATTCATTTAAACATTACAACAATGAAACACATTCATTTGCATAATTAATAGCATAAAACCATATATTTAGAATAATTTTATTTAATAACAGTTTACACCAATTGTATATTGATGTGGGATGTCCCCCCAAGCCATATGCACTATTGCACTAGGTCTTTCTGCAACATGCCACCCCTATGTTGAGGTCATAATTCCACAAGGAAGAGAAAGACTCCCTCAAACTAGTTCCCACTAATCTCTCAACTTATTCACTCATGTTGCAATCCCAATCACTAGATCTCTTCCCCCCTTTAGTCCGCACAACCCATAGAATTAACAAACGATAAAAATGTTTGGGTAGTAAATATAGTGGAAGAATTCAAAGATAATAGATGAACAAAAAATAACTAAAGGATTATAAGGATTCTCCTCATATAATCATTTAGCCCATTTGGATAGCAATAAACTCAAACATATTT
>JZKD02S1752312.1:282429-336499 GCA_000966675.3 Picea glauca | reverse complement strand
TACTTTCTAAAGGGTCTTGGAAGTTATTTGAGGAATATTCCTTCTACCATAGATCTTGTAAAATTCATCTAGGGATTAAGGACTTTATTTTCCTCTCCAAATCATGGTTAAGGCCTCGACACCCATCCCTACTGCACAAAAAATCCTAGTGGTACCCCTATCCCACTTATAAAAAATTATATTCTTTTAAAGGGAATGCATAACAATTGAAGGCCTTGATTATTTCCCATTACCCTAACAATATTCATTTAGGATGTAATTCTGTGGATTTCTCCCCCAACCATTTTTCACACCTTGAGAGCCATCCTATAGATTTTAACCTTGTACAATATTTTACTACAAACATATTTTCAATAAAAGAACAGAAAATATACAATTGAAAATACACACATTACATAGATATTTTCCCCTGGAAACCCAAACCGGGAAAACCATCATATTTTATATTCATTCATCGTGATACATTGTTTACAATACAATATACATATAGGATCCATCAACATCCAAAATCATAAACCAATGACCTGGATTAGTCAAAAACCATAATCCCTTAATCGGAAATAGAAAACCATCAGAAAAAACCATGTGCCGAAAAACTGCCCAACAATGGACACAAAAATCGGGGGTGCTACCTCCAAACCCCCAAAGGGGGGGCCTAGAAGCTCCCCCTCAAACCCCCATGCATGGTCAATGCAATGTATTAGACACTAAATCTAGTTGTACAAAGAAAATAACACATAGACAACATTCTCCCACTTCTTCTTTTCTTTGCACACATGGGTTTAAAGGGTTACATAGTCAACAATCGAGGGAAACAATGCCCATGGATCCTGTACATCAAGAGAACTTCTCAATGCTCACATATTTTGTTAATGAATATACAACATTCTTCAAAGTTCCCAACTTCATCGACAACACTTTTGTTTCTTCAACCATGTCTCTCACAAAGTGTTACAAGAAAAATTGCACTCTGACTGTCACAATCTATCCTTGTAGCTTTCTATACCAACCCAATACCTGAACACAATATTTGTAACCATATTTATTCCTTACTTTCATGAGTGGCTTCCATGTATTCACCTTTTGTAGTTGAAAGTGCCACTACAACCTGTATTTTTTTCATCCAACTGATTACTCCTCCAAACAGATTAAAAACATTCCCTCTTGTAGATCTCTAGCCTAGTCTTCATCCACAAAGCCATGTATGTCTAAATATTTGTCCAATCCTGGTCTTCCTTGGTAGCACAATACATAGCTAGCAATGCCATGCAAATACTTGAAAACCCTTTTTACTGTTATGCAATGCTACTTCCCTGGTTTTTACATATACCTTCTCAAAACTCCCACTTCATGTGCAATGTTTGGTCTAGTACAAACCACTGCATACATCAAACTTCCAATTACACTCGCATATGGAACATGATACATTTCCTCCTCCTCTTCATGTGTCTTGGGACACTGATATGCATATAACTCCACACCAACGGGAATAGGGACCTTGACCGGTTTATATTCCTATATATTAAACCTCTGCAATACTGTCTCAACATGTTTTCTCTGATTTAATAAGATTTTCCTCTTTTTCTGATCTCTTTTAATTTCCACACCCAAAATTAAGTTTGAAGCACCGAGATCCTTCATGTCAAATTTAGAGGACAACTGAATTTTCACATCTTGGATAATCTCCTTGTTGTTTCCTATCATCAACATGTCATCCACTTAAAAAACCAAACAAATAAAATGATCATAAATTAATTTAAAATACACACAATGATCCTCTTTGCTTGTTTTGAATCCAAGACCCAGCATATAAGTATCAATTTTTTTATACAACATCATTGGTGATTGTTTTAAACCATGCAGGGACTTTTTCATCTTGCATACCAACTCCTTCTTTCCCTTCACAACAAAGTCTTATGGTTTCTTCATATAGAATTTTTATTCTAGATCCCCATCTAAGAAAGTTGTCTTCACATCCATCTGTTCTACTTCAAAATCAAATGCAGCAACAATAGATAACACAAATCTTATAGAACTTAACTTGGAAATATGGGAAAACACCCACTTTCCCTTCTGCATGCAACTTTTTTTTAAATACACATTTGTTGGCAATGGGATTTCTTCCAGTCGACAACTCCACTAGGTCCCAAGCCTCATTCTTATCCATGGAATTTTTCCATATCTTTCCATCCTCTGAATCCATTACCTTCCTGACAATTATAGGACCATCGTCAGTAGTAGATAAATCAAAATTTGAACGAATATCAAATGGAGTATACCTTTCCGGTAGCCTTCTTTCTCGAACTGATCTCCTCAATACTAGAGTATGAGGATATTATTCTTATGATTCTTTCTCTTCTGTAGAGTATGATTCATCATCCTTTAAATCAAACTCTATTTTTTTTGGTTCTTCCTTTATTGGTAGGCCTTCATGTTTAACAACATCCTTCATTTCTCTAAATACCACATCTCGGCTATACACAACCTTCTTAGTCTTTGGGTTCCAAATCTTATAACCTTTGAGACCATATTTATACCCAATAAAGATACACTTGTCAACCTTCTTATCTAGCTTAGTATTGTTTTCCTTTGAAACATGAACATAGGCCCCACAACCAAATACCTTGAGATGTGTGAGAGAAGATTTCTTACCAGTCCATACCTCTTGTGGAGTTTTTTCATCGAGCGTTGATGAGGGTCATCCTTTCTACAACTTAATTCTATTGAGGTGTATATGGAGTATTATTCTTCCTTGCTATACCACACTTCTTACATAATTATTCAAATTCATTCCTGCGGAACTCTCTGCCATTATTTGTCCTCGACACCTTAATTATTTTCTATTTTTGATTCTCATCAAGAACCTAAAACTCTTTAAACTTTTCAAATAATTCATATTTCTTCCTGAATAAATATATCCAAGAATTCCTCGATAATTCATCTATAAATGAGACATAGTACACATATTTTCCCAATGATGGAACCAACATAGGTCCAAACACATCACTGTGAACTAGTTGTAAAATTCCTTCTGTCCTCGTTGCACCAGAGGGGAATCTTAATCAATTCTACTTACCATATACATAATGTTCACATAAATCAAAATCCAAAGAGAAGTTAGACATACCTTCAACCATACCTTTACCATGTAGTAGTCAAAGACCCTTTTCTCTGATATGCCCAGTCTTTGATGCCACGTCATAACTTTTTATCCGGAGACTATAGGAGTTCCTTTTTCTCCAACTCCAATATCGGGAACAATTGAACTATTACACTCATCACTGATAGTGCTTCCTTGTAGCTTATACAGAGTCCCAAACCAAACTTCCTTTAGCAACACTATTGCTCCTCAAACCATCTTGCAGGTTTCCTTCTCAAATATTTGTTTTTACCCCTTCATCGTCCATTTTTCTTATAGAAATCAAATTCATGGAAAATCCTAGGATGTGATGAACACCAGGTAGTTCTCTAATGCTTCCATATATGAGCCTCAACTTGAATTTTCCTCGACCTATTATTTTGGTTGACGATTCATCACCTAGGAAAACATTACCTCCATCATACCTTTCATATTCACAGAACCACTCCCTACGGGGAGTTATATGAAATTATGCACCTAATTCAACCAACCATGCCTCATAGTATGCATGTGTGCTTGAAGAATCCAAGTACACATCCCCTCCTTCTTCCTTGGAGGTATTTTCTTCTATAGAAGAATATTCATTAGATCCATTTTTTTTCTCGACTTTGGATCTACACTGCTTCTTGTAGTGCCCTTCTTTTCCACATCTCCAGCATACCTTTAGAAAATTTCCAGGAGACTTAGATCTTCCCTTAGACTTAGATCTCCCACTTGAGGACTTAGATCTATTTATTTCCTGGGAGTGTGCTCTTGCAAATAATGCATATGTGCTTTGTCCTTCCATGTTCTTGCATCTCGTCTCCTCCGACAATAAGGATGAGACCAATTCATCAAAATTCAAGGTAGTTGTATTACTACCTATGGCCACAACCATAATATCCCACGAGTTTGGTAAAGATAACAGTAAACTTATACACTTATCTTCATCTACAATTTTAATCTCAACAGATATTGATTGACTTACCATAGTATATTGAAGGCATTCAAATGATCTTCCACCAACTCTCCATCTCTCATACTTAGGTTATACAACTTCTTTCTTAGTAATAGTTTATTTACTAGGGACTTAGACTGATACAACTTCCCTAAATTATCCTATAAATCTTTGGTTGTAGCTTTCTCTGACACATTCAGTAATATTGAATCTGAGAGACATAGTCAGATTGTGCTATTTGCCTTTTGATCCAACATTTTCTAGTCATGTATTGAAGTTCCTATAGGTGCAGTACTTGGATCCACTGCGATCCACTGATCTTTTTCCACCAACAGATCTTCCATATTGAGCTTCCACAACTAAAAAAATTCCCCATTAAACTTCTTGATCTCCATTTTCGAACCAATCTTCATTTATTTTAACCTGGAAAAATAAATACCATAGATCTCCCACTGTTAAAAAGCTTATCACAGTATCGAGCCAATCCCTTGACCATAAAGGCATCCTCTGAAGCTAACAAATCTCTAATACCGAATTTATATTTTAACCTTGTACAATATTTTACTGCAAACAGATTTTCAATAAAAGAACAGAAAAGATACAATGGAAAATACACACATTGCACAAAGATATTTCCCCTGGAAACCCAAACCGAGAAAACCATCATATTCTATATTCATTCATAGTGATACATTGTTTACAAGAAAATATACATATAGGATCCAATGACATCCAAAACCCTAATTTGATGACCTGGATTAGTCAACAAACCTAATTCCTTAACCAGAAATAGAAAACTATCGGAAAAAACCATGTGTTGAAAAATCACCCAACAATGGAAATGAAAATCGAGGTGAAATGAAAAACAAACCAAAAATGCAACAAATTTCTAGAGGAAAAAGAATTCTCGGGGGCGCCTCAAACCCCCTTGCATGTCCGACCCAACGTAGAAGACACTACAGCTAGCTATGCAAACAATATAAGACATACCCAATATTATCGCGCTTGTTGTTTACTTTTCATACAGGGGGTTAAAGGGTTACATATTCAGGACAAGAATTTCTATGGATCCTCTACACCAAGAGAACTTATCATTGCTCATAGATTTTGTTAATGAATCTGCAACATTCTTCAAAGTGTCCACCTTCATCAACAACACTTTCATTTCTTCAACCATGACTCTCACAAAGTGATATTGAATATCAATATGCTTTGTCTTTGAATGATAAGTTGGGTTCTTTTCCAGAAAAATTGCACTCTCATTGTCAAAATATATCCTTACACCTTGTTGTACCAACCCAATACCCGAACACAATATTTTTAACCATAATTCTTCCTTAATTTCATGAGTGGCTTCCATGTATTCAACTTATGTAGTTGAAAGTTCCACTACAACCTGTTTTTTCCTCATCCAACTAATTTCTCCTCCAAACAGGTTAAACACATACCCACTTGTATATCTCTTATGATCCATATCTCCAACCTAGACTTCATCCTCAAATCCATGTATGTCCAACACTCTGTCTAATCCTAGTTTTCCTTGGTAGCACAATGCATAGCTAGAAGTGCCACACAAATACCTGAAAACCCTTTTTACTGTTATCCAATGCTTTGTCCCTGGTTTTGACATATACCTGTTCAAAACTCCCACTACATGTGCAATGTTCGGTCTAGTAAAGAACATTGCATACATCAAACTGCCAACTACACTCACATATGGAACATGAGACATGTCCTCCTCCTCTTCCTTTGTCTGGGACACTGATCCACATATAACTTTACACCAACAGGAATAGGGACCTTGACGGGTTTACATTCTTGCATATTAAACCTATGCAATATTGTCTCGACATATTTTCTCTAATTTAACCAAAGTTTCCTATTTTCAGATCTCTTTTAATTTACATGCCCAAAATAAAGTTTGAAGCACCGATATCATTCCTATCAAATTTAGAGGACAACTGAGTTTTCACATATTGGATAATATCCTTGTTTTTTCCTATCAGCAACATGCCATCCACATACAAGACCAAATAAATCAAATGATCACCAAATAATTTAAAATACACATAGTGATCATCTTTGCTTCTTGTGAATCCAAGTCCCAACATATAAGTATCAAATTTTTTATACCACATCCTTGGTGATTTCTTTAAACCATACAAGGAATTTTCCATCTTGCATAACATCTCCTTCTTTCCCTTCACATCAAAGCCTTCTAGTTGCTTCATATAGATTTATTCTTCCATATACCCATGTAGGAATGTTGTCTTCACATCCATATGTTCTAATTCAAAATAAAATGCAACAGCAACAGAGATAACATAAATCTTATATAAGTTAACTTGGCAACAGGGGAAAAAATCCATTTTTCCTTCTATATTCAGCTTCTTTTTAAATACCCATTTGTTGCCAATAGGATTTCTTCCAGTCGGTAACTCCACTAGGTCCGAAGCCTCATTCTTATCCAAGGCTTCCATTTCTTCACCATGGCCTTTTTCCATATCTTTCCATCCTATGAATCCACTTCCTCCCTGATAGTTCTAGGATCATCATCGGTAATAGAAAAAGCAAAATTTGAACAGAAATAAGATGGAGTATACCTTTATGGTATCCTTCTTTCTCGAACTGATCTCCTCAATACTGGAGTATGAGGATATTCTTCTTCTGATTCATGTTCTTCTATAGAGTCTGATTCATCATCCTTTAAATCAAACTTTATTTTCTCTAGTTCTTCCTTACTTGGCACGACTTCATGTTTAACAACATCCTTAATTTCTCTAAATACCACATCTCAGCTATACACAACCTTCTTAGTTTCTGGGTTCCAAGTCTTATAACCTTTAAGACCATATTTATACCCAATAAAGATACACTTTTCAACCTTCTTATCTAGCTTACTCTTGTTTTCCTTTGGAACATGAACATAGGCCTCGCAGCGAAATACCTTGAGATGTGTGAGAGAAGGTTTCTTACCAGTCCATACCACTTGTGGAGTCTTTTCATCTCGCACTGATGAGGGTGATATGTTTACCAGGTAACATGCAGTACCCACTGCCTCTGCCCAGAATTATTTCCCTAACCTAACACCATTGAGCATGCACCTTTCTTTTTCCATCAGCATATTGTTCATCTGAGGTGTATATGGAGCAGTCTTCTACCTTTCTATACCACACTTCTTACAGAATTATTCAAATTAATTCCTGCAAAATGCTTTTCCATTATATATCCTCAACACCTTAATTATTTTCTCTGTTTGATTCTCAACAAGAACCTTAAACTCTTTAAACCTGTCAAAGAATTCATATTTCTTCCCAAGGAAATATATACAAGTATTTCTCAAGAATTCATCTATATATGATACATAGTACACAGATTTTCCCAATGATGGAACCAACACAAGTCCAAACACATCACTATGATCTATTTGTAAAATTCCTTCCACCCTATTCTACTTCCCATATACACAATGTTAACAGAAATAAAAATACAGAGAGCAGTTAGACATACCTTCAACCATACCTTTACCATGTAGTAGTCAAAGACCCTTCTCTCCGATATGCCCCAGTCTTTGATGCCACAACATAACCTTTTATCCAGATATTGTAGGATTTATTTCTTCTTCAACTTCAATATAAATAACAATGTAACTATTACACTCATAATTGATAGTGATTCCTTGCATCTTATACAGAGTTCCAAACAAAACTCCCTTCAGCAACACCAACAACACCATTGCTCCTCGAACCATCCTCCAGATTTCCTTTTCATATATTGTTTTTACCCCTGCACCATCCATTTTTATTACAGAAATAAAATTTCTGGCCAATCCTGGGATGTGAAAAACACCAAGTAGTATTCTAATCCTTCCATATATGAGCCTCAACCTGAATTTTCCTTGACCTATGATTGTGGTTGTCGATTCATCATCTAGGAAAACATTGCCTACATCATACCTTCCATATTCATAGAACCACTCCCTGTGGGGATTCATATGAAAGGATGCACCTGAGTCAACCAACCATGCCTCATGATATGCATGTGTGATTGAAGAATCCAAGTATACATCCCCTCCTTCTTCCTTGGAGGTCTTTTCTTGTGTAGAAGGAGATTCTTCAAATCCCTTATTTTTCTCAACTTTGGATCTACACTTCTTCTTGTAGTGCCCTTGTTTTCAACATTTCCAGCATACCTTTACACACTTTCCCAGATACTTAGGTATTCCCTTAGACTTATATCTCCCACTTGAGGACTTAGATCTGTTTCTTTCCATCTTGGAGCGTCCTCTTGCAAATAATGCATATGTGTTATATCCTTCCATGTTCTTATGTCTCATCTCCTGCGACAACAAGGATGATACCACTTCATCAAACTTCAAGGCAGTTGTATTACTACCTATGGACACAAACAGAATATCCCACGACTCTGATAAAGAGGACAATAAACTGATACACTTATCTTCATATGAAATTTTAATCTCAAGAGATACTAACTGACTTACCACAATATTGAAGGCATTCAAAGGCTCTTCCACTGAGTCTCCATCTCTCATCCTTAGGTTATACATATTCTTTCTCATGAATAGTTTATTTACTAGGTACTTAGACTGATACAACTTCCCCAACTTATCTCATAAATATTTGGTTGTAGCTTCCTTTGACACATTCAGTAATACGGAATCTGAGAGACATAGTTAGATTGTGCTATTTTCTTTCTCATCCAACTTTTCCCAGTCATCTATTGAAGTTCATGTATGTGCAGTACCTGGATCCACCGCGATCCACTGAGCATTACCCACCAACAGATCTTCCATCTTGAGCTTCCACAACTAAACACTTTTCTATTAAAATTCTCAATCTACATTTTCGAACTGCTCGCCATTTAGTTTCACCTCAAAAAATCAATACCAAAGATATCCCACTATAACAAGGCTTATCACAATCTCGAGCCAAACCCTTGACCACAAAGGCGTCCCCCTAAAGCCAACAAAGCTTTGATACAAAATGTAGATTTAACCTTGTACAAGATTTTACTACAAACAAATTTTCAATAAAATAATAGAAAAGATACAATGGAAAATACACACATTCCACAGATATATTTCCCATGGAAATCCAAATCGGGGAATCTGGCATATTCTATATTCATTCATAGTGATACATTGTTTACAATACAATATACATATAGGATCCAACGACATCCAAAACCCTAATCCAATGACCTGGATTAGTCAACAACTCCAATTCATTAACCGAAAATAGAAAAATATCGGAAAAAACCATGTGCCAAAAAACCACCCAATAATGGACAAGGAAATCGAGGCGAAACAAAAAATGAGGAAAAAATGTGACATGTTTCCCAAGGAAAAAAACGTTATCGGAGGTGCTACCCCTGAACCCTTGAAGGGGGGGCCTAGAAGCCCCTCCTCAAACCCCCATGCACACCTAGCACAACGTAGAAAACATTAAAGCTAGTTGTGCAAATAATATAACACATACCGAACATTCTCCTACTTCTTTTTTTCTTTGCATACAAGGGGTTACAGTGTTACATACTCAACAATCCATGGAAACAATGCCCATGGATCCTCTACACCAAGACAACTTCTCAGTTCTCACATATTTTGTGAGAAATTTATTTTCTTCAACCATGTCTCTCACAAAGTAATATTGAATATCAATATGCTTTCTCTTTGAATGATAAGTCAGGTTATTTGCCAGAAAAATTGCACTTTGATTGTCACAATCTATCCTTACATATTTTTGTGCCAACCAAATACCTAAACATAATCTTTATAACCATACTGCATGAGTAGCTTCCATGTATTCAACTTCTGTAGTTGAAAGTGCCACTACAACATGTCTTTTGCTCATCCAACTGATTGCTAATCCAAACAGGTTAAACACATAGCCGCTTGTACATCTCCTATGATCCAGATATCCAACCCAATATTCATCCACAAATCCATGTATGTACAACACTATGTTCAATCTTGTTCTTCCTTGGTAGCACAAACCATAGCTAGAAGTTCCATAAAAAATACCTGAAAACTCTTTTAACTCTTATCCAATGCTTTTTCCCTGGTTTTGACATATACCTTCTCAAAACTCCCACTTCATGTGCAATGTTCGGTCTAGTACATACTATTTCATACATCAAACTTCCAACTGCACTCACATATGGAACAAGAGACATGTCCTCCTCCTCTTCATGTGTCTTGGGATGATGATCTGCAGATAAATTTACACCAACAAGAATAGGGAGCTTGATCGGTTTACATTCCTGGATATTAAACCTTTGCAATATTGCCTCAACATATTTTCTCTAATTTAATCAGAGTTTCCTCTTTTTCTGATCTATTTTAATTTCCATGCCCAAAATGAAGTTTGAAAGACCAAGATCATTCATGTCAAATTTAGAGGACAACTAAGTTTTCACATCCTCAATAATATCCTTGTTGTTTCCTATCAACAACATGTCATCCACATACAAGACCAAATAAATCAAATGATCACCAATTAATTTAAAATAAAAAAAGTGATCCTCTTTGCTTCTTGTTAATCCAAGTCCTAGCATACAAGTATCAAATTTTTGATACCACATCCTTAGTGATTGTTTTAAACCATACAAGGACTTTTTCATCTTGCATACCAGCTCCTTCTTTCCCGTCACAACAAAGCCTTCTGGCTGCTTCATATAGATTTTTTCTTCTATATCCCCATGTAGTAATGTTGTATTCACATCCATTTGTTCTACTTAAAAATCAAATGCAGTAGCAACAAATAAAAAATATCTTATAGAAATTAACTTGGCAACACGGGAAAAAATCCATTTTCCCTTCTATATTCAACTTCTTTTTAAATACACATTTGTTGCCAATAGGATTTCTTCCAGTCAGAAGCTCCACTAGGTCCCAAGCCTAATTATTATCCAAGGATTCCATTTCTTCATCCATGGCCTTTTTCCATAGCTTTCCATCCTCTGAATCCACTGCCTCCCTGACAATTCTAAGATCATCATCAGTAATAGACAAAGAAAAATTTGAACAAAAATTAGATGGAGTATACCTTTGCAGTAGCCTTGTTTCTCAAACCGATCTCCTCAATACTTGAGTATGAGGATCTTCTTCCTCTGATTCTTTTTTTTTTTTTTTCTGTAGAGTCTAATTCATCATCCTTTAAATCAAACTCTATTTTCTCTGGTTCATCCTTACTTGGTAGGTCTTCATGTTTAACAACACCCTTCATTTCTCTAAATACCACATCTCGGCTATACACAACCTTCTTAGTTTCTGGGTTCCAAATATTATATCCTTTGAGACCATATTTATACCCAATAAATATACACTTTTCATCCTTCTTATCTAGCTTACTCTTGTCTTCCTTTGGAAAATGAACATAGACCTCATAGCCAAATACCTTGAGATGTGTGAGAGAATGTTTTTTACCAGTCCATACCTCTTGTGAAGTATTTTCATCCAGCGCTGATGAGGGTGATATGTTGACCAGGTAACATGCAGTACCCACTGCCTCTACCCAAAATTATTTCTCTAAACTAGCACCATTGAGCATGCACCTTTCTTTTTCCATCGGTGTCCTGTTAATCCTTTTTACAACCCCATTTTTCTGAGGTGTATATGGAGTATTATTCTACCTTTCTATACCGCACTTCTTACAGAATTATTCAAATGCATTCCCGCAAAACTCTTTGTCGTTATCTATCCTCAGAACCTTTATTCTTTTCTCTATTTGATTCTCAACAAGAGCCTTAAACTCTTTAAACCTGTTGAAGACTTCAGATTTCTTCCTAAGGAAATATATTCAAGTATTCCTCAAGAAGTCATCTATATATGCGACATAGTAGACAGATTTTCCCAATGATGGAACCAACACAGGTCCAAATACATCACTATGAACTAGCTATAAAATTCCTTCTTCCCTCGTTGCACCATAGGGTAATCTTACCCGATTCTACTTCCCATATACACAATTTTCACATAAATAAAAATACAGAGAGTACTTAGACATACATTCAACCATACCTTTACTGTGTAGTAGTCGAAGACCCTTCTCTTCAATATGCCCCAGTCTTTGATGCCACAGCATAACATTTTCTCCAGATATTGTTGGAGTTTTTTATTCTGCAACTCCAATATCAGGAACAATGGAACTATTACACCCATAACTGATAGTTCTTCCTTTCATATTATATAGAGTTCTGAATCAAACTCCCTTCAACAACACCATTGATCCTCGAACCATACTGCAGTTTTCCTTTTCAAATATTTTTTTTACCCCTGCATCGTCCATTTTTCTTATAGAAATCAATTTTTTGGCCAATCCTAGGATGTGCAGTACAGCAGAAAGTGTTCTAATCCTTCCATCTATGAGCCTCAACTTGAATTTTCCTCGACCTCTGATTATGGTTATCGATTCATCATCTAGGAAAGCATTACCTCCATCATACCTTTCATATTCATAGAACCACTCCCTTTGGGGAGTGATATGAAAGGATGCACCTGATTTAACCAGCCATGCCTCATGATCTACATGTGTGCTTGATGAATCCAATTACACATCCCCTCCTTCTTCCTTGGAGGTCTTTTCTTCTATAGAAGGAGATTCTTCAAATCCCTTATTTTTCTCAACTTTGGATCTAGACTTCTTCTTGTAGTGCCCTTCTTTTCCACATCTCCACCATACCTTTACACACTTTCCCAGAGACTTAGATATTCCCTTCGACTTAGATCTCCCACTTGAGGACTTAGATCTATTTATTTTCATCTTGGAGCGTCCTCTTGCAAATAATGCATATGTGCTATGTCCTTCCATGTTATTTTGTCTCATATCCTCCAACAATAAGGATGAGAACACTTCATCAAACTTCAAGGAAATTGTATTACTACCTATGGACACAACCAGACTATCCCAAAAGTCTTATAAAGAGAACTGTAAACTGATACAATTCTCTTCATCTGAAATTTTAATCTCAAGAAATAATAACTGACTCACCACGGTATTGAAGGCGTTCAAATGCTCTGCCACTAAGTCTCCATCCCTCATCCTGATGTTATACAATTTCTTTTTTAGGAATAGCTTATTTACTAGGGACTTAGACTGATACAACTTTTCCAACTTATCCCATAAATATTTGGTTGTATCTTCCTATAACACATTCAATAATATTGAATCTAAGATACACAGTCGAATTGTTCTATTTTCCTTCCAATCCAACCTTTTCCATTCATTTGTTGAAGTTCCTGTAGGTGCAGTACCTGGATCCACCACGATCCACTGATCTTTGTCCACCAACATATCTTCCATCTTGAGCTTCAACAACTCAAAACTTTTCCTATTAAATATAATATGCCCAACCCCTTAAATACCCTTTCTAAGGATGGGGAATTAGATTTTCACTTTCCCTAGTTCATTTTCGGTCCCTTACTTAAGAAAAACCATACGATTTTTCTCCTCCAAAATTTACATATCCCACTATGCACTTAAACAAGTTAGCGGGGTCCTCCTCATGACCTCAGGCTAAAAATTGGGAGCTAAGAGTATGCTTAGCGAGGTTTTCGGCACTTCGGGACTCCCAGACATTGGGATTTCCAATGGTGTTGTTGAATTCCTAGATCGTTGAACAACGCAGGGGATAAATGGTCCACATCCTCCACCAAGATCTATGGTTAAAAGGTGTCTTTGGTATTTGACACGGAACACTCCTTTTTCCAGTCCCAAAATATCACCACGTGGCTTAGCCCTTTGATGATTAGTGTTCGATGGTCTTTGTTCCACACATTCGGCATTTCAACAATCAATGATCATCGTTGGAATTTCAACGTTCAACAGTCGACTATCCTCATTTTACCCTCTTTATCTATACTATGTTCAATCTTACAAACTCCCAAAATCATCCAGACTCCCGGAGTTCCGGACACATCACTAGACATGTTGGCCAAGCAGGCATTAACCATGAGTTGACACGCGGTGAGGGTCAAAGGGTGACATGTGTCCTCATTAGGGTGGTGACACATTTCATTCTTTAATAGTCATAAAGGGTCTGTGAATCAACCAAATCTGGGTGACACATGGCACCTTGGTTGCAAGTCCACATCACCTGAAATGACATCAGTGAGCCATGTCAACCCCCATCATATGGTTGGGATTTATACATGTGGATCCATAGATACATGGTCCTCATTACTTTGTGGCTTCAATATTTGGAGCTCACTGACCCCTCTCAACGTAAATCCCCTGAAGAACCAAGTCTCTGAACTCTTGGATCTGGCGCCATGCGTCCTCTCCCTACCAACAACCGAAATTTATTTCGGCGTTCGCGACTTCAAAAGTTTCATACTTCGTAGAATTTTGGCCAGGTTACACTGGAGTACGAAGTCTCCGGACTATGAGATCCCTTTCCATGTACCAACTCATCCAATGGTCTTAGTTCGATATTTATCACTTGACAGGGGATGAGTAGGGCCCATCTGTCACTCCACGATGAGTTCCATTTTAGTTGGGTAGTTGAGGGTGGGACCCTTAGATCGATGGCTGTGAGGGATTACAAAGGATATGAAGATCAACGGTCCATGTCACTTCAACAGTTCGACATTATGGTGTTCAGAATGTATCTTTCGGCTTTCCCTCCGGGCCACATTGAATCTATTTCCACGTGTAACTAGAATCTACAACCATGATTTACTCTAGCTTGCAGAGATTTGGGGAAAAATCACGTGTCTCTAAATCTCTGAGTACCCAGAATCCCAAATAATTGTTGATCTATGGACATGTTTCCCTCCATTATCAAATGTCTAGATTAACTTTGCGACTCTGGATTTCGGGAGTTTTAGCACTAGACCACTCATATTCCCCCAAAGTAGAACTTCTTCAAAGTGCTTAACACTTCCATTCCTACATCCGATCTAATGGTTGATAGAGATATACATTGGATCCCTAGATCAATGTCCCTTGTTGGTTCATTCCTTTGGCCTTTGGATAATTTCAAGGATTGTGGAGTCACAAGCCCTGAAGTACTGAAGTCTGGAAGCCGAAAGAGCTAGCTCCTTTCAGACTAGCACAGGGTTTCTAAGCCCTAGTCACATGGCTCTCTTGGAAAATATTATGGGCTAAGAGAAAATACTTTTTGCAGCAAAGGGCTTAAGGGCATGGGAATGATATCTTGGTGAGATGGGTGAATAATCTAAAGGAAAAACTCCCTTCTCCCACATAATTGAACTTGACATTCCCGCTAAGGTAAAATTTAAAGGGTTGGCAGGACTTAGACGTTTTTAGTCAATCCTACCCTATATCTCCTGTGGATTCACATCTCATAACTATCTACCATAAAAAATGAGATAAATTGAAACCCATGAAGTATAGTAGTTTACAAAAGAAAAAGATCCTATCTAATAACTGTTCAAATACTACAAGACTTAACCATAAAGACACACACTCAACCATCACATCCAATATATTACAGAGAGTATGAAAATACTTATCAAAACTGGAAAATTGAAGCATTTGATGAAAGGGGTGCATCTTTCCTCCCAACCATAGGCACAGTCACTCGTAACAGATTTACCACCGGCCACCCCCAAGCTAGGCCATGATGCTCTGAGAGAGGTTCTTTCTCTTTGCTCCACAATAGTCAAGGATGGAGGTTACTCTCCTCCTTCCATAGGAACTTGGTAACTAATTTTCTCTAATCCAAGTAAGGAGGTCTACATGAGTACATCCTCAGTTACTCATCAACCTCGTTTATGATCTTGTAGCCAAACCCTATGCATGGATTCTTTAATCCAAAAACGAGCTTACTTTAGATTTTTTCCTTCAAATTCAGAGTCAAAGTATCCTTCCCTTCTCTTCTCGGGAGAGTGTTTTCTCTGCTCGGATATCTGGCAGATCTGTCTCTATCCTCGAATTACCTCATTTATTTCCTTCCTCAATAAGTTTGTGTGGATATGAATCCCGAGTTGTGGTCAGGACTAGAAGCCTTAAATAAGGGTACCCTACCCCATCTTCTCATTAACTCTTGAGGATGGCCTTCCAACTATCATCCTGACTGGTGATTCATTTCTAGGTCAGAGGAATATTGAGAAATTACACCCAGTAGGAGTCAACCAGCCATGCCTCATGATATGCATGTGTTCTTGAAGAATCCAAGTACACATCCCCTCCTTCCTTGGAGGTCTTTTAATCTATAGAAGGAGATTCTTCAGATCCCTTATTTTTCTCAACTTTGTATCTACACTTCTTCTTGTAGTGCCCTTATTTTCCACATCTCCAGCATACCTTTACACACTTTCCTAGAGACTTAGATATTCCCTTTGACTTAGATCCCCACTTGAGGACTTAGATCTATTTCTTTCCACCTTGGAGCGTCCTCTTTCAAATAATGCATATGTGCTATGTCCTTCCATGTTCTTTCGTCTCATCTCCTCCAACAACAAGGATGAGACCACTTCATCAAAATTCAAGGAAATTTATTACTACCTATGGACACAACCAAAATATCCCATGATTCTGGTAAAGAGAACAATAAACTGATACACTTGTCTTCATATGAAATTTTAATCTCAAGAGATACTAACTGACTTACCACAATATTCAAGGAATTCAAATGCTCTTCCATCAAGTCTCCATCTCTCATCCTTAGGTTATACAACTTCTTTATCAATAATAATTTATTTACTAGGGACTTAGACCGATACAACTTCCCCAACTTATCTCATAAATATTTGGTTGTAGATTCCTCTGACACATTCAATAATACGGAATATGAGAGACGCAGTCGAATTGTGCTATTTTATTTTTGATCCAACTTTTCCCAGTCATCTATTGAAATTCATGTAGGTGAAGTACATGGATCCACCACGATCCACTGATCTTTTTCCACCAACATATCTTCCATCTTGAGCTTCCACAACTAAAAAAATTTACCATTAAACTTCTCAATCTCCATTTTTGAACTGCTCGCCATTTATTTTCACCTGAAAAACTCAATACCACAGATCTCCCACTATAAAAAGGCTTATCACAATCCCGAGCCAAACCCTTGACCACAAAGGCATCCCCGTGATGCCAACAAAGATTTGATATCAATTGTAGATTTAACCTTGTAAAATATTTTACTGCAAACAAATTTTCAATAAAAGCACAAAAAAGATACAATGGAAAATAGACACATTACACAGATATATTTCCCCTGGAAACCCAAATCGGGAAAACCAACATATTCTATATTCATTCATAGTGATACATTGTTTACAATAAAATATACATATATGATCCAACGACATCCAAAACCCTAATCCAATGACATGGATTAGTCAAAAACTCCAATTCCTTAACTGGAAATATAAAACTATTGGAAAAAACCATGTGCCAAAAAACGACCCAACAATGGACATGAAAATCGAGGCAAAACAAAAAATGAGGAAAAAATGTGACACGTTTCTCGAGGAAAAAAACATTATTGGCGGTGCTACCCCCGAACCCATGAAGTGGGGGCCTAGGACCACCCCCTCAAACCCCCATGCATGCCTAGTGAAACATAGAAAACACTAAATCTAGTTGTTCAAAAAATATAAAACATACCTAACATTCTCCCACTTCTTGTTTTCTTTGCATACAGGGGGTTACAATGTTACATAGTCAACAATCCAGGGAAACAATGCCTATGGATCCTCTACACGAAGACAACTTCTCAGTTCTCACATATTTTGTTAATGAATCTACAACTTTCTTCAAAGTGTCCACCTTCACCAACAACACCTTCTTTTCTTCAACCATGTCTCTCACAAAGTGTCCACCTTCACCGACAACACCTTCTTTTCTTCAACCATGTCTCTCACAAAGTGATATTGAATATCAATATGCTTTGTCCTTGAATGATAAGTTGGGTTCATTGCCAGAAAAATTGCACTGTGACTATCACAATCTATCCTTACATCTTTTTGTGCCAACCAAATACCGAAACACAATCTTTGTAACCATACTAGATGAGTAGCTTCCATGTATTCAACTTCTGTAGTTGAAAGTGCCACTACAACCTGTCTTTTGCTCATCCAAATGATTGCTAATCCAAACAGGTTAAACACATAACCGTTTTTCCATCTCCTATGATCCAGATCTCTAACCCATTATTCATCCACAAATCCATGTATGTCCAACACTATGTCGAATCCTGGTCTTCCTTGGTAACACAATCCAAATCTAGAAGTGCCACGCAAATACTTGAAAACCCTTTTAACTATTATCCAATGCTCCTTCCCTAGTTTTGACATATACCTGGTCAAAATTCCCACTACATGTGCCATGTTCAGTCTAGTACATACTATTGCATACATAAAACTGCCAACTCCACTCGCATATGGAACACGAGACATGTCCTCCTCCTCTTCATGTGTCTTGGGATGATGATCTGCAAATAAATTTACACCAACAAGAATAGGGAGCTTGATCGGTTTAAATTCTTGGATATTAAACCTCTAGAATATTGCCTCGACATATTTTCTCTAATTTAATCAGAGTTTCCTCTTTTTTCCGATCTATTTTAATTTACATGCCTAAAATGAAGTTGGAAGGACCAATATCGTTCATGTCAAAATTAGATTACAACTGAGTTTTCACATCCTCGATAATCTCCTTCTTGTTTCCTATCAACAACATGCCATCCACGTACAATACCAAATAAATCAAATGATCACCAATTAATTTAAAATACACAAAGTGATCCTCTTTGCTTCTTGTTAATCCAAGTCCTAGCATATAAGTATCAAATCTTTGATACCACATCCTTGGTGATTGTTTTAAACCATACAAGGAATTTTTCATCTTGCATATCGGCTCCTTCTTTCCCTTCACAGCAAAGCCTTATGGCTTCTTCATATGGTTTATTCTTCTAGATCCCCATGTAGGACTGTTGTCTTCACATCCATCTGTTCTACTTCAAAATCAAATGCAATAGCAACACATAACAAAAATCTTATAGAAATTAACTTGGCAATAGGGGAAAAAATCCATTTTCCCTTCTATATTCAACTTCTTTCTAAATACACATTTGTTGCCAATAGGCTTTCTTCCAGTTGGAAACTACACTAGGTCCCAAGCCTCATTCTTATCTAAGGATTCCATTTCTTCATCCATGGCCTTTTTCCATAGCTTTCCATCCTCTAAATCCACTGCCTCCCTAACAGTTCTAGGATCATCATCAGTAATAGACAAAGAAAAATTTGAACAGAAATCAGATGGATTATACCTTTGCAGTAGCCTTGTTTTTTGAACCAATCTCCTCAATAATGGAGCATTAGGATATTCTTCTTCTGATTCTTGTTTTTCTATAGATTCCGATTCATCATCCTTTAAATCAAACTCTATTTTCTCTTGTTCTTCCTTACTTGGTAGGACTTCATGTTTAACAACATCCTTCATTTCTATAAATACCACATCTCGGCTATACACAACCTTCTTAGTTTTTGGGTTCCAAAGATTATAACCTTTGAGACCATATTTATACCCAAAAAAGATACACCTTTCATCCTTCTTATCTAGCTTACTCTTGTTTTCATTTGGAAAATGAACATAGGCCTCACAGCCAAATACATTGAGATGTGTGAGAGAAGGTTTTTTACCAGTCCATACCTCTTGTGAAGTCTTGTCATCCAACACTAATGAGGGTGATATGTTGCCTAGGTAACATGTAGTACCCACTACCTCTACCCAGAGTTATTTCTCTAACCTGGAACCATTGAGCATGCACCTTTCTTTTTCCATCAATCTCTTGTTCATACTTTCTACAACTCCATTCTGTTGAGGTGTATATGGATTAGTATTCTACCTTTATATACCGCACTTCTTACAGAATTCTTCAAATTTATTCTTACGAAACACTTATCCATTATCTATCCTCAGAACCTTTATTCTTTTCTCTAATTGATTCTCAACAAGAGCCTTAAACTCTTTAATCCTATCAAAGAATTAAAACTTCTTCCTGAGGAAATATATTCAAGTATTCCTCTAGAATTTATCTATATATGAGACATAGTACACAGATTTTCCCAATGATGGAATCGACACAAGTCCAAACACATCACTGTGAACTAGTTGTAAAATTCATTTTTCCCTCGTTGCACTAGAGGGGAATCTTACCCGATTCTACTAACCATATACACAATTTTCAGAGAAATAAAAATCAAGAGAGTACTTAGACATACCTTCAACCATACCTTTACTATGTAGTAGTCGAAGACCCTTCTCTTCGATATGCCCCATTCTTTGATGCCATAGCATAACATTTTCTCCAAATATTGTAGGATTTCTTTATTATTCAACTCCAATATCAGGAACAATGGAACTATTACACCCATCACCGATAGTTCTTCCTTGCATATTATACATAGTTCCAAATTGAACTCCCTTCAGCAACACCATTGCTCCTCGAACCATACTGTAGTTTTCCTTTTCAAATATTGTTTTTACCCCTGCATCGTCCATTTTTCTTATAGAAATCAAATTTCTGGCCAATATTGGGATGTGAAGAACACCAGAAAGTGTTCTAATCCTTCCATCTATGAGCCTCAACTTGAATTTTCCTCAACCTATGATTATGGTTATCGATCCATCATCTAGGAAAACATTACCTCCATCTTACCTTTCATATTCACAGAACCACTCCATTTGGGGAGTCATATGAAAGGATGCACCTGATTCAACCATCCATGCCTCATGATCTACATGTGTGCTTGAAGAATCCAAGTACACATCCCCTCCTTCTTCCTTGGAGGTATTTTCTTCTATAGAAGGAGATTCTTCAGATCCCTTATTTTTCTCAACTTTGGATCTACACTTCTTCTTGTAGTGCCCTTCGTTTACACATGTCCAACATACCTTTACACACTTTCCCAGAGACTTATATATTCCCTTCGACTTATATCTCCCACTTGAGGACTTAGATCTATTTCTTTCCATCTTGGAGCGTCCTCTTACAAATAATGCATATGTGTTATGTCCTTCCATGTTCTTTCGTCTCATCTCCTCCAACAACAAGGATGAGAACATTTCATCAAACTTCAAGACAATTGTATTACTACCTATGGACACAACCAGACTATCCCAAAAGTCTGGTTAAGAGAACAGTAAAATGATACACTCATCTTCATCTAAAATTTTAATCTCAAGAGATAATAACTGAATCACCACGGTATTGAAGGCATTCAAATGCTTTGCCACTGAGTCTCCATCCCTCATCCTTAGGTTATACAAATTCTTTCTTAGGAATATTTTATTTACTAGGGACTTATACTGATACAACTTCTCCAACTTATCCCATAAATATTTGGTTGTATCTTCCTCTAACACATTCAATAATATTGAATCTGAGAGACACATTTGGATTGTGGCCTTTTCCTTTCGATCCAACTTTTTCCATTCATTTGTTGAAGTTCTTGTAGGTGCAGTACCTAGATCCACCGCGATCCACTGATCTTTTTCCACCAACATATATTCCATCTTGAGCTTCCACAACTCAAAACTTTTCCCATTAAATATAACATACCCAACCCCTTAAATACCCTTTCTAGGGATGGGGCATCAGATTTTCACTTTCCGTAGTTCATTTTCGGTCCCTTACTTAAAAAAAACCATACTATTTTTCTCCTCCAAAGTTTACATATCCCACTATGCACTTAAACTAGTTAGCGGGGTCCTCCTCATGACCTCAAGCTGAAAACCAACAGCTTAGCAAGGTTTTCGGCACTTCGGGACTCCCGAACTTCAGGATTTCCAATGGTGTTGTCGAATTCCTAGATCTTCAAACAACAGAGGGGATCAACGGTCCACATCCTCCACCGAGATATATGGTTAAAATGAGGCTTTGGTATTCGACATGGAACACTTATTTTTCCTAACCCCTGAAGTCCTGAAATATCACCATGTGGTTTAGCCCTTCGACGATCAACGTTCGATGGTCTTTCTTCCACACGTTCAGTGTTTTGATGATGGGCATCTCCATTGGAATTTCAACATTCAACGGTCGACTATCCTCATTGTACCCTCCTTAGCTATACTATGTTCAATATTTCGAACTCCGAAAATCATCCAGACTCCCGGAGTTCCGGACACATCACCAGCCATGTTGGCCATGTGGGCATGAACCAGAAGTTGACACGTGGTGAGGGTAAAAGGGTGACATGTGTCCACATTAGGGGTGTGACACATTTCTTGATTTAATAGTCATAAAGGGTATGTGGATCGGCCAAATCTGGTTGACACGTGGAACCTTGGTTGTGAGTCCACATCACCTGAAATGATGTTAGTGAGCCACGTCAACCCCCATCATACAATTGGGATTTATACACTCGGATCAATAGATCCATAGTCCTTAGTACTTCACAACTTTAGGATTCAGAGCTCACTGACCCTTCTCGATGCAAATTCCCTGAATATCCAAGTCTTCGAACTCTCGGATATGGTGTCATGCGTCCTCTCCCTACCAACAACCGAGATTTATTTCGGCGTTCGCGACTTTATCAGTTTCATACTTCATAGAATTTTGGTCAGGTTCCTCTAGAGTGCGAAGTCTCCTAACTACGGGATCACTTGCCATGTACCAACTCATCCAATGGTTCTAGTTCGACAGTCAACACTTGATAGGGGATGAGTAGGGCCCATGTGTCGCTCCACGACGAGTTCCAGGTTAGTAAGGTAGTCGAGGGTGGGACCCTTATATCGATGGTTGGGAGGGATTCCAAAGGATCTGAGGATCAACGGTCCACATCATTTCAGTAGTTTTACATTATGGTGTTCAGAATGTATCTTCCGGCTTTCCCTCCGGACCACATCGAATATATTGCCACGTGTACCTAGAATCTACAACCAGGATTTACTCCGACTTGCAGAGATTTGGGGGAAACTCATGTGTCTCTACATCTCTGAGTACCCAGAATATCAGATAATCGTTGATCTTTGGACACGTTTCCCTCCATTATCAACGCTCTAGATTAACTTCGTGACTCTGGATTTTAGGAGTTTCGGCTCTAGACCACTCATATTCCCCCAAAGTAGATGCTCTTCAAAGCGCTTAACACTTCCCTTCCTACATATGATCTAAGGGCCGATAGAGATACACATTGGATTCCCAGATTGATGTCCCTCGTTGATTCGTGACTTTTTCCTTTGGATACTTTCAAGGATTGTGGAGTCACAAGTCTCGAAGTCCTGAAGTCGAAAGAGCTAGCTCCTTTCGGACTAGCACAAGGTTCCTAGGCCCTGGTCACATGGGCCTCTTGGAAAATATTATGGGCTAAGCGCAAATCATTTTTGCAGCAAAGGGGTTAAGGGCATGGGAATGAGATCTTAGTGAGATGGGTTTATAATCTAGAGGAAAAACTCCCTTCTCCCACATAATCGAACTTGAAATTTCTGCTAAGGTAAACTTCAAAGGGTTGGCATGAATTAGAATTTTTTCAATCAATCCTACCCTATCTCTCTTGCGGATTCACATCTAATAACTATCTAGCATCAAAACTGAGATAAATTGAAACCCATGAAGTATCACATCTTACAGAAGCAAAAGAGCCTATCTAATAACTGTTCAAATACTGCAAGAGTTAACCATAAAGACAAACACTCAATCATCACATCCAATATATTACACAAAGTATGAAAATACTTATCAAAACTAGAAAATGTGAAGCATCTTCTAAAAGGGGTGCATGTTTCCTCCCAACCATAGGCACAGTCACTCATAACATATTTACTATCGGCCACCCCCAAGCTAGGCCATGATGCTCTGAGAGAGGTTCTTTCTCTTTACTCCACAACAGTCAGGGATGAAGGTTACTCTCCTCCTTCCATAAGAACTTGGTAACTGTTTTTCTCTACTCCAAGCAAGGAGGTATGCACGAGTACATCCTCAGTCACTCATCAACCTCATTTATGATCTTGTAGCCAAACCCTGTCCATGGATTCTTTTATCCAAAAATGAGCTTACTACTTATCTTTTTTCCTTCAACTTCAGAGTCGAAGTATCCTTCCCTTCTCTTATCGGTAGATTGTTTTCTATACTCTAATATCTGGCAGATCTGTCTCTATCCCTGAATTACCTCATTTCTTTCCTTCCTCAGTATGTTTGTGTGGATATGATTCCCAATTTGTTTTCAGGCCTGGAAGCCTTACAGAAGGGTACCCTACCCCATCTCTGCATTAACTCTTAAGGATGGCCTTCCAACTATCATCCTGACTGGTGATTCATTGCTAGGTCAGACGATTGTTGAGAAATTAAACCCAGTAGGTACTAGTTTGGTGAGGGTCATATCAACCATTCTTTGTTTCCCCTCACCATCTCTCTCATAAAATCCATGGTCTATCTTAGAAAACTTCCCCCCTTTTTAGCAGTTTTGTAACACATACCAAATTTCTATTAATAACAGAAAATTCATACATTAACCCTTTTATACAAAGGTTCATCAAATCAAACATTCACACATATTTAGTCGGCCATAGTCCTTTGGGAAGTTATAGTTATATTTACAATCTGGTGGAAACAAGGGTATTACATTAAAATTGTCGATCTCCATTTTCTAACTGCTCACCATTTCTTTTCACCTGAAATAATAAATACCACAGATCTCCCACTGTAACAAGTCTTATCACAGTCCCGAGCCAAACCCTTGACCACACAGGTGTCTCCCTGAAGCCAACAAATCTCTGATACCAAATGTAGATTTTAACCTTGTACAATATTTTACTGCAAATAGATTTCAAATAAAAGAATAGAAAAGATAAAATGGAGAATACACACATTACACAAAGATTTTTCCTCTGGAAACCCAAATTGGGAAATCTAGCATATTCTATATTTATTCATAGTGATACATTGTTTACAATACAATATGCATATAGGATCCAACGACATATAAAAACCTAACCCAATGACCTGGATTAGTCAACAACCCTAATTCGTTAACCGGAAATAGAAAACCATCGGCAAAAACCATGCGCCGAAAATGTAACACACCTGAACCATAAAGTACCTTTTTAAGGGATGGGGCATCAAAATTTCTCTTATCTCAATCATCTTGAATCCTCCTCCCAAGACCTCCATCACCTTCTTCTCGGCAAGAGCTTTCCAACGACTACTACCATGCTCAAACCCAAGCTCTGGTTTGCAAGTTATGGCCCTTCAAGGTTCTTTAAGCCTTCACTAACTGGAGTCCCTTAGAGCCACGAGGCACCCATGTGGCTCCCTGTCATTGGACACTATACCTCATCATAGTATACAAAGACTCTCCCAATCCATATTTGACATTTTTTTAGCTCCTATAGGTTTAGTAGGTTAATTAACCATTAACACAATAAAATTCCATTATTTACCAAGATTTCCAAGGCACTTATCATTAATATTAATTAGTGCCTAAATCTTCAGACTTTGGCAAAATTCCTCCTCATGGCTCATGAACCCAAATATCCTAAATGTCGTAGTCCCGGAAAGGGTTCCTTTTCATTTAAATTAATTATATTTAAATTATCCGATAACTTGTAGGAGAGGAAAAGTAACTCAGGGTTGGGAAAGTCTTTGTATACTATGATAAGGTGTAGTTCTGGATGACACATAAGTATTACTTGAAATATAGATTTATATGGCTTCTCATTCCTTTATATAGACTTGGAAGGTTTTCTTTTATTATTAATCTATTCATCAAGATTGTGATTTTCATTAGTAAATTAATTCTTTTTAAATATCATATAGGGTTCTCTATTTGATTAGTCTTATATTTTTCTTAATTTATTTATGTTATACATGTTTATAGATCAATATTATATAGTTAATACTCTTCTTCTCTCTTTATTATACTAATCCGCTCTCTCTTTATTATATTATTGATAATGATAATTTGTTTATGCTCATGAGAATTGTTTTGCATTCAATAACAAAAACAAAAATATTTAAGGAGGAATATAATACTTTTAATAATAATATTTAATTACAATTTTCAATTCATAAAGAGATTTTCTTAATTGGAAAGTGAGTGATTTATAATTAACCATTTTTCTTTATAATTTTTGATAAAAAAGGATTAGATATTGTTATTGACTATGACTTAAACAAAAGTGTTGTAAAGATATTCATCCTTAAAAAATTGTTTATATATTGAAATGCATTTTATAATAACAACTTTAATGCATATTATAGTGCCAATTTCAAGTGTATTATAGATATATTAGTATTTATATTTAATTACAGAATTTGAATAAATTCTCATCTAAATGATTATATATATATGTGTGTTTAAAACAAGTATAAAATTAAAAAAAAAAAAATCAACTTTATTTAAAACAAGTCTAAAATAACAAAATAAAAAATCCAATTTTTTTATATAAAATTTAAATAAAACTTAAACAATCAATTAATAAAATTGTTTATATTTATATATATATATATATATATATATATATATATATATATATATATATATTATTTAAATAAGACCTTTGCCTTGGGACCTTACACTTAGCTTTTGGAAACTAATCAAATTCATCCTTGGGAACATCTTGACACTTAGCCTATGAACAAATCTTGCAATCCTATCCTTTACTTCCCTTTTCCTTACCCTTTCAGGGCATCTGTAGTCAATTCGAAGTTCTGGACGAATGAATGATAGATTGAAGTTGAGCGAACCAGAGTGGAGTGGTTACAGAGACACCCATAAGCAAGTACCTGGCAGAGACAACAGGACCTACGATTACAATCTTAAAGCTTAACTTAATTAATTTAACTAAAACATATTAGACAGAAATATGTTAAATCACTATTAATTGATAAATTGTGAAGCAAGAAATGTAGAGAGAAAGTTCAAAATAGAAAACAGTATTTAGTATATTAGGAATGTAAGGAGAAAGTACAATGAAAAGAGTTGATGAAGAAGTACGGTGCAAAAGGAAACTAGCTGAGCTAAATAGGCTCAAGCAAATCAAGAAAAGAAAGTATAGCTGGCCAGGATAGCTGGCAGTGTAGAGTCAGACTGTTGAGGTTACATTATATTTAAGACTCCATCTTACACTCAACAGTTACAAACATTAGCACTGATTATGCCTAAGTGTTGTCTCTAAAAATCAAAAACTGATTTTCTCAGTGGCTTTGTGAAGATATCTACGAGATGATCTCGAGAACCACAGAATTTAAGTGCAATATCACCATTATTGATGAGCTCACGGATGAAGTGAAAGAGAGTGTCAATGTGTTTTCTTTTCTTGTGAAAGACATGATTTTTGAATAAAGCGATTGCTGAAGTATTGTCACAGAAAATAGGAGTTGGATCCTTTTCTGTATGTGACATATCTTTCAATATTCTTCTCAGCCACACAGCTTGACAAGTAGTTGAGGTAGCAGCGACATACTCTGCCTCTGCAAAAGATATTGATACAATTGGCTACTTCTTTGATGCCCATGAGATCAGGTTCATGCCCAAGTGAAAAACATGTCCTGAGGTGCTTTTCCTGTCATCTAGGATGCCTACAAAATCAATATCTATGTAACCAGATAGTTGATTACTATCAGATTTAGTGTACCATAAGCCAAAATTGAGAGTTCCTGCAACATATCTCAGAATCCGTTTCGCCATTTTCCAGTGAGAATCTTTGGGGGATTCCATGAATCTGGAAACAAGGTTGGCTGCATACATAATATCAGGCCTAGTTGTTGTAAGATAGAACAAACTGTCTACTAAACTTTTGTACAGAGTAGGGTCCAATGTAGGGCCTTCATCTTTCTTGCTCAATTTTGTGCCTAGAGGTATAGGGGTTTTTGCTGGATTGCATTCTTCCATGCAGAATCTTTTGATGATGTCTATTGCATACTTTTTTGTACAGACAAAAATGCCTTTGGTTGATTGATCAACCTCAATCCCCAAAAAATATTTCATGATGCCAAGATCTGTCATCTCAAACTCATATTGCATGGCATGTTTAAAATTGGTTAATTCAAGATATCCAGTATATATCATGTCATCAACATATAAACATACAATCAAAATTTTACAATGTTGATCTGTTTTGGCATAAAGAGTTGACTCATTTTGGCTTCTGTTGAAACCACTTTTGATCAGGTAAGTGTCAATTTTGTTGTACCAAGCTCTTGGAGCTTGCTTTAAGCCATACAAGGCTTTCTTCAACCGATATACTTTGGCTGGTTGTTCTTGGACTTCAAATCCCGGTGGCTGATTGACATACACCTCTTCCTCTAAAAAACCATTCAAGAATGTTGACTTGACATCCATCTGATATACTTGCCATTTGTGTTGGACTGCTATGGCCAATAGAGTTCCTATAGTGTCTAATATTGCTACTGGAGCAAAATTTTCACCATAATCAGTGCCAAGTTGTTGTGAGAATCCTTTGGCAACAAGTCTTGCCTTGTGTTTTTCAATCTTCCCTTTTTCATTGAGTTTAGTTTTGTAAACCCACTTGACACCAATACTCTTCTTGTGACTTGGCAAATCAACAAGGTCCCATGTCTTGTTCTTCTCAGTAGGATCAATTTCTTGGTTCATGTCTTGAACCCAATGTGGCTCCTTAGTTGCTTCTTTAAAAGATGTAGGTTGACATGACATTAATGCAAAAGGATTGTGTTGTTCAAAGTCATCCAACTGCTGATAGATTTCTCTCAAACTTCGAGTTCTCTGAGTTTGAATTTCAGAGGATGAGTCTCTGCTGGAAGTTGAGTTATCCTAAGAATTTTCAGGTTGTCTTTGTACCTGCAATCTTGGAAGAACAGGTTGTGATATTTGTTGTCTTGAATTTTCTGTGTTTTTAGAACTGGGCAGCAATGGATTTTGACTGTCCATTTGTTGATTTTTTTATTCATTCCAGAATTGATTTTCTAGAAATTTTACTTCTCTACTGAGAATTAGTTTCTTGGAGATTGGATTGTAAAGCCTGTAAGCTTTAGATGTCTCACTATATCCAGTGAAGATACATTTCCCACTTCTGTCATCTAGTTTCTTCCTTAATTCGGAAGGTATGTGAGCGTATGATATGCATCCGAATGTCCTTAGATGTGCAACATTTAGCTTTGTCCCACTCCATGTTTCTTGAGGGACTTTCATATTTAGACTTGTGGTTGGAGATCTATTCAAGAGATAAATTGATCATGCTACTGCTTCAGCCCAAAACATATTTGACAAACTTTTCTCTTTGAGGAGTGTTCTTGCCATATTCATTATTGTCTGATTTTTCCTTTCAACCACTCCATTCTATTGTGGAGTATACCTGGTTGTTGTTTGCATGATAATGCCTTGTGATTTGCAGAAATTTGCAAATTCATTGGAGTTGTATTCTCCTCCTCCATCGGACCTGAGTGATTTTATATATTTTCCACTTTGTTTTTCATCTTCTGCCTTGAATTCTTTGAATTTTGCAAAAGTTTCATACTTGTGTCTGAGAAAATAGATCCAGATTTTTCTACTGAAATCATCAATAAATGTTAGAAAACAAAAGCTACCACCTATTGACTCTGTTTGCATTGGTCCACATAGGTCAGTGTGAACTAGTTCGAGATGTTGTTTGGCTTGATTGGATGACTGTGGAAAACTAGCTCTCTTATGTTTTCCAAGTATGCAAGACTCAGATGGGGAATTTTGTTCTTTGAAGGTGGGAAGAGCTTTGACCATGGAATGTTTCTGAAAAACACTTAGACTCTTAAAGGGAAGATGTCCAAATCTTGTATGCCAAACCATTGTTTCACTCAGGGTGGATGCACTTTAGGCATATGGTTGAATATAATTTGCAGTTCTGAGTGTAAGGGGAAACATCCTATTCTGAGTCATGTGGATTTCAGAAATCAATTTTCTATTGGGGGTTTTGTCATATATTTTGCAAGATGCTACTTTTAAGAGTACTTTATAGCCATGTTCAATTAGCTATCCTACACTTAGCAGATTATATTTCAGATCTGGAACATGATAAACATTGTTTATGTCCTTCTTTACATTTTGTTTAGTAAGAATAGGAACAATTCATTTTCCTTGAACTTTGACTAAGGAATCATTTCCAAGTGTAATATCAGATGAGATTGAAGAATCAATGCATGAAAGTAAATCTTTGTTACCTGTCATGTGATTGTTGCATCCACTGTCCAGCAACCAGAGATCTTTAGGTTGTTCTTCAGTCTTGTGGCATGAGAGAAACATACCTCTTGAGGTTTCTCCTGTATGATTTGACACATGTGCTCTGCCTGATAGGTGATCTGCTTGCTTCTTTCTTCATTTAGATTCATAGTGCCCATACTTTTTGCAGTAATAGAATTGTATGCTTGATTTGTCATTTGATCTTCTCCCTCTACCTCTTTGAGGCTGGAAATTCTGATTTTGGTGTTGTTGTCTTTGACCTTGGAAATTTTGATTCAGATTCTATTGTCTGTTACCTCCACTTGAGTGAGGGTTACTAGCACTACTCCCTCGTCCTTGGTGACCTCTTCTTATCCCTCTGCATCTCCCTCTGCTGAAGGAGAATTGTGTTTTGAAATCATTGGAGATTGACTCACCGTCTGGTCTCATGTGTCACCAGAGAACCGATTAATTCATCTGTTGAAAAACGTGACAAATCCTTGGATTCAAGGAATGTTGTAACAACCATTTCGAATTTCTTTGGTAAACTTATGAGGACTTTCTCAACAATGCGTTGATCAGTGATGGCTTCACCAATCAATCTGATCTGGTTCACGATTCCCATGACTCTGGTCATGAACTGATCCACATTTTCAGACTATGGCATTCTTAAAGTCTCGAATTGTGTCCTCAAGGTCTGTAGTTTGACTATTTTGACCCTATCATTTCCTTGGTAGGCTAATTTAAGGATGTCCCAGGCCTGTTTTGAAGTACCAGTGCCTGTAATTTTTGAGAAAATCGAGTCATCCACAGAATTTTGAATCCATAATTTAGCTTTATTTTCTCTATTCCTCTGAGTTGCCTGAGCAGTTCTCTGCTAGTTTGTCATGGAAGAAAAGTCTGCTGGAGCTGGTTCCACATATCTAAGATCCAATAGATCCCTGCACTCTTGTTCTTGCAAGAACGACCTCATTCGAAGAGACCAGAACTCATAGTTCTTTCCAAGAAGAATCGGACCCTAAGTTGGTCCTAAATTGCTAGACGTTGCCATCTTTAAAGAATTCAGTGAACAAAAAAAAAATATCATATTTACCCGTCTCCTGCGTGTAATTTGTAGTGACTTCGGAATTTCGTCCTTCGAGACTTCGTTTTATGAGTCCTCCGAACTCTTGTCTCTCCAACTTCCGGTCGCCGAAACGCCGAAGAGAGCTTAATGGCCTTGGATTGGCCCTTAGTCTTCGTGCAATGTGACCACGTGCCTAAGTGTTAAAGCGCTACTGGATTTTCATGATTCGGAGAATAGCGATGTCTGTGCCGGTTCTTTGTCCCTTAATTTGCCGAAATCTGAAATATCCTAGCGCTTATTCAAATGCCTTTTCGGGATTTTGCGTTTCGGGACTTTCACTGTTGAGTTTCCCGCCTTCTTGTCTCTTGGATGGCCGAAATGCCGAATCTCAAAATATCTGGGCACCTTTCCTTCTCGTACGTCTTTTCGCGATTTCACGTTTCAGGAATTCACGATGCGAAGTGGCCCGGTCCTCTGTCTACGGGATCCCCAGTATTTCGAAAGGTCGAAAATATCCCGGCTCTTATTTCCAGACACTTTTCGGGGTTTCGCGATTCGGGATTTTGGGAGTTTGGCTGCAATGATCCTGGGACCTTCGGACTCCTGGTATGCGAAATGATGAAATTTCCTTTTGGGCAATTCAATGGTCCAGATCTTCCTGTGATATGACGGTCCATATCCTTTCAGGATTTCGCAATTCGTTATTTCATGAGCTTAGAACTCTTGTCACAGAGTTTCCCAAACTGCGAACTCCAAAATGCTGAAATTTGATGGAGCTTGGATTTGGTGCAACTTGTCCTCTGAGATGGATGGCTCATGATCATTTCGGGATTTCACGAATCATGATTTTGGGATTTCACAGGTTGTGAAGTCGAAAGACTCCACTTCCTTCTGTTGGGAGGATATTTAAGCCCCATGCACCTTTCCTGGATCCGACAGCTTACGGACCTTGGTACTAGATCTGATGGTTCAGATCTTTCTTCCTTTGTTTTGATCCAGTGGATCTGAGGCCACAGTGTTCCAGATCCAATGGTATGGATTCCTTTGGGATTTCGCGGACCGGGACTTTGCGAGGCAGCGACTCCACGACCCCTTGCTGCTCCAAGTCCCGAATTCTGAAATGCCAAAATTTGATCGCAATTTCAGAATTTTGCGAATTGGCTATTCTTCTGTGCACTCCAGAGGACTAAACCTCGTGCATTTTCTCACGAATCCGATGGCTATCGGTCCTCTACGCAAAATCTAACGACTGAAACTCTTTCACCTTTTCTACGCTCTCCTCGTCCTTTCTGAACTAGATTTTCGTCTCAGATCTTTTCGCAGGATGGATCTTACGGCTGTGATTGCTCATTCTTGGCTCCTCTGACGTGTTCTTTGGTGCTTCTGCAAGGATTTTCTCCTGCGGAAGAAAAATTCGTGAATCTTTCAAAGATTTGAAAGAATTTCACGAGTTATTTGAAGCTTACTATTCTCTGTTGCAATCTTTAATAGATTTGAGATATTTCCCGAAATTCTTTAAACGATTCTGCCTTCTGCAAAAATCTTTCACAAATTTGAACGAATTTCTTTGAATTCTTTAAATGTGCTTGCCTCCTGCAGCTCTTCTTCGTGAATCTTTGACGAGTCTGTAATTGTTCACGAATCTTTACAGTTTCTCCTTCTGCAGTCTCGGCTTCCTTGATCTTTTGAGCGTATAGTGCTCTGCTTCCTCAATCTTTTGAGCATATAGTGCTCTGCTTCCTCATGGGAGCTTCTTGCGATGATCTTTTGAGAGGATGACAGATAGCTTTCCAAGCCTTGTGAAAAGACTGTGTCCCGTGCTCTCGTGATCTATGTAAGCTCTGCGATGTGAGGATCGTGTTGCTCTCTAGTCTGTGTGAAGAGGCTTACTATTGTAGCTCTGATACCATGATAAATTGTGAAGCAAGAAATGCAGAGAGAAAGATCAGAACAAAAAACAGTATTTAGTATATTAGGAATATAAGGAGAAAGTACAATGAAAAGAGTTGATGAAGAAGTACGGTGCAAAAGGAAACTAGCTAAGCTAAATAGGCTCAAGAAAATCAAGAAAAGAAAGTACAGCTGGCCAGGACAGCTGGTAGTGTACAGTCAGACTATTAGGATTACATTATATTTAACATTAATCATATGTTTAAAACTATTAATCAATATTGGTTAATTCTTGAATCTTTTTCTTGGGAGTATATGTAGTATCCTCCATTATTATTCCAATAATCCTAAGTTTTAGGAAGTCTATAAACTTTAGAGCTAACAGTGCTTGGACAACCTTGTTCTGCGCAACCTCCTTCCCATTGTCAACAATGTATTTGATCTATATAGGCATGCTTCTCAACGACGCTTCTAATATTGGTCAATGATTTTGTTTTCTTCGTTCAATTGGTTCAGAGTTATGGCTAGCTGATTTTGTTAATATCTAGATCATTTTGTCCTCTCCATTGCCCATGGGGTTGGAATCCCAAGTTTATTCCTCTTCTATTCTCAAGCATGGAGTATTTTTAGCTCTCAAGAATATGATTTTTCCCTTGATAAATGAGGGGAATTGGAGGGTGGCAAGAAAGGTTTTGTTTCAATTCTAGTTTTGTTTCAAGGCTCAATTATACATTTAGACAAGGGTGCCTTAAGAAATTTTAACTCCTCTTATACATAGTATATAGTGTTTCCAATGGTTCAAGAATCAACAGGAGGAATGCATACAGATGGCATGTATTTTTCATCTTTTTTGTTTTCATTTTATTGTAGTAAAAGTTATATTAATCACTTCAAAGGCCTCTAGCGAATATGAATCTTCAATATTTATTAAAAAAGAAATTAAATATAATAAATTAATACTGTCCTTTCTTGCACATTGTTGCCTCTGATGTATGCACTCTTTAAGCCTTTGTTAATTCCTGCACATCGTTGCCTTTGATGGATGCACTCTTTAAGTTTTTGTTAATGCCCTTTATCGTTGGGAAAATTATATTAGTTCTCTTACCCTGTAATTGTTGAGCCTGTAAGTAATGGGTGTTGAGTTTAAGCCATTAAGGTAATAAAATTCCTCTTCTCTGAGCTACTTATGAATTAGATTTTTGAAATATGTCCATTGCCTCGCCTGTGCCCGGTGGGTGTGTAAGTGGTGCCTGCACACGGACGAGTAAGAAAATGAGCTCGTGGATTACTCGTAAATTCGATTTTTGAAATGTGTCTACTTAGTAGTTTGTCCTCAGTGCACATGCAAGTGGTGTCTACACACCAACGAGAAAGACAGTGAGCGCAACTACTCTCAATAGAATTCGCTATATTCAGAAATCGTTGATGCCCCCAGGTTTGGATTTGGATTTGGATTTGCGTATGCAATACAACTGCTTCTCTGTTGTATGTAGTGCGAGTGAGAAGGGAATGAGAAAGTGTTCATGTTGGAGTGGATATTGAGAATGACATAAAGAAAAAAGTATCCATTTTCACATCCCTCTGTTTTCTTATTTAGATTCACGTGTATGCAAAACCGTGAGTCCCTACTTTTTTTGCTTTTACTTTGATAATTCATCAATATGGATTTTCAATAATATATCAAATTGACAAAGAGTTTGATTAAATAAAAACTCAGTTTCGTTGGTGCTCTTTCTCTTCAATTTTCCTTTAAAACATGAAGGATATTAATAATGCCTTTCACACTATATTCAACTACATTCACCTGACAATTGCAACATCTTTCTCCACATACTTCTGATACTCTTTTAGGCTTTTAGATAGTTTCCCAAATGCATTTAAGTTGGCCCCGAGCAAGAATCAATTTGAATAAATTGGGTTGACCACTCAGTATTTAGTCCATAAACAAAATACATGTTCCCTATGTATCTTCCACCTCTTTCACTACAGATTTAAGTCACTCTTTAAATTCACCCACAACGGAACGTACTATGGCATCCTTGGGTTCCATTACCAGAATATTTTTTTTATACAATTTCCACAGCTCCACGATACCATGGACTTTGTAGGCCACAAGCATCACCATGAGCAAGTTCTCAACCTCGTCCCGGTACACAATTGGTCTTTGAATGTAGATCCAGGCTAACTTTGAATCCCCTTCTTGCATTCAGTCCATTGCTTGATCTTGTAGGAAGGGGTTGCACCATAGAAGGTCGTGCTCCCTCATTTTTCATATAGATTTTACAGGAGGAAAGGTGGCCATTAATAACATGAACGTAGTCCAAATAGTTACACCAAAGGAAAAAGATAAATGGTAGGATGGAAAAAAAAGTCCCCCTATTCGATGCTTTATTCTTTTTGTCTTTGACATCCTCCAAATTTATGTTATTAAAGTATTGTAATAATACTTTGTTTTAGCTATGATAATTATGTCAACCATTTCAGTGCAAATGTAGGGGAATATCGTAATAATAATACTTTGTTTTCGCTATGATAATTATGTCAACCATTTGAGTGCAAACCTAGGGGATGAACAAAATGAGGTCAGTCTTAGGCTGACATAATTTAAATTCACCAAATAAGTTTGTATTAGAACTTAGTTCTAATCATATTTCCCCAAAATTTAAATTCACCAAATAAGTTTGTATTAGTTCTAATCATATTTCCCCAAATATTGTAGATATGGTGTCCATGGAAATCAATATGGTATTCGGGGAAATTGAAAAAATAATTCTCGTTAAGGGAGGTTCATTCTCATCCATTCGAATTAGAAAACAAAAAAGAGATTCAAGTCAAAAACCAACCCCTCTTCTATTACATATTAATTATTTAATTTAATTTAATTTATTATATATTAATTATTTAACTTAATTTAATTAATTAATATGGAGGTAGGTACTACTTAGTCGCTTATCTCACATTTTTATCTTTTACAATTGGCAGCTAACTCGAAGAAATTCTTTCCAATGCGATGGGGTAATAATTTTGGAAAGCTAAAATTTGACAAAATGAGAAGCAAAAAATACAAACAAAGAACAGAGCAAAAAATAGTATTCAGTATATTAGGAATGTAATGAAAAAAGTACAAATGAAAGGAGTACTAAGCAAAGGGAAAATAGCTGAGCTAAATAGGCTCAAGCAAACCAAGAAATGATAGTATAGCTGGCCAGGAAAGCTGGCAGTGTACAGTCATCCTGTTGAGGTTACATTATATTTAACACTCCCTCTTAAACTCAACAGTTACAAACATCAGCACTGATTATGCCCAAGTGTTGTCTCTGAAAATCAAAAATAGATTTTCCGAGTGGATTTGTGAAGATATCTGCAAGTTGATCTCGAGAACCACAGAATTGAAGTGCAATATCACCATTATTGACTAGCTCGCGGATGAAGTGAAAGCGAGTGTCAATGTGTTTTCTTTTCTTGTGAAACACATGATTTTTGGATAGAGCAATTGTTGAGGTGTTGTCATAGAATATATGAGTTGGATCATTTTCTATATGTGACATATCTTTCAATATTCTTCTCAGCCACACATTTTGACAGGAAGCTAAGGTAGCAGCAACATACTCTACCTCTGCAGAAGATATTGATACAATTGGCTACTTCTTTGATGCCCATGAAATCAGGTTCATGCCCAGGTGAAAAACATGTCTTCAGGTGCTTTTCCTGTCATCTAGGCTTCCTGCAAAATCACTGTCTGTGTAACCAGAGAGATGATTATCATCAGATTTAGTGTACCATAAGCCAAAATTGAGATTTCCTGCAACATATCTCAAAATCCGTTTCGCCATATTCCAGTGAGAATCTTTGGGGGATTCCATGAATCTGGAAACAAGGCTGGCTGCATACATAATATCAGGCCTAGTTGTTGTAAGATACAACAAACTGCCTACTAAACTTTTGTACAGGGTAGGGTCCACTGTAGGGCCTTCATCTTTCTTGCTCAATTTTGTGCCTAGGGATATAGGGGTTTCTGCTGGATTGCATTCTTCCATGCAGAATCTTTTGATGATTTCTGTTGCATACTTTTTCTGACAGACAAAAATTCCTTTGATTGATTGATCAACCTCAATACCCAAAAAGTATTTCATTATGCCAAGATCTGTCATCTCAAAATCAGATTGTGTGGCATGTTTAAAACTTGTTAACTCAAGATTTCCAGTATATATCATGTCATCAACATATAAACATACAATCAAAATTTTACCTTGTTGATCTATTTTGGTGTAAAGAGTTGGCTCATTTTGGCTTCTGCTGAAACCACTTTTGATCAGGTAAGTGTCAATTCTATTGTACCAAAATCTTGGAGCTTGCTTTAAGCCATACAAGGCTTTCTTCAACCGATATACTTTGGTTGGCTACTCTTGGACTTCAAATCCAGGTGGTTGATCAACATAAACTTCTTTTTCTAATAAACCATTCAGGAAAGCTGACTTGACATCCATCTGGTATACTTGCCATTTGTGTTGGGTTGCTATGGCCAATAGAGTCCTTACAGTGTCTAATCTTGCTACTGGAGCAAAAGTTTCACCATAATCAGTACCTGGTTTTTTGTAAGAATCATTTGGCAACTAGTCTTGCCTTGTGTTTTTCAATCTGCCCTTTTTCATTGAGTTTATTTTTGTAAACCCACTTGACACCAATACTCTTCTTGTGTCTGGGCAAATCAACAAGATCCCATGTCTTGTTCTTCTCAATGGAGTCAATCTCTTGGTTCATGGCATGAACCCAATGTGGCTCCTTAGATGCTTCTTTAAAAGATGTAGGTTGACATGACATTAATGCAAAAAGATTGTGTTGTTCAATGTCATCCAACTGCTGATGGATTTCTCTCAAACTTTGAGTTCTCTGATTTTGAATTTCAGAGGATGAGTCTCTACTTGAAGTTGAGTCATCTTAAGAATTTTCAGATCATCCTTGTACCTGCAATCTTGCAAGAGCAGGTTGAGGTATTTGATATCCTGAATTTTCCATGTTTTCAGAACTGGGCAGCAATGGATTTTGACTGTCCATTTGTTGATTTTCAGATTCATTTCAGAGTTGATTTTCCAGAAATTTTACATCTCTGCTGAGAATTAGTTTCTTTGAGATTGGATTGTAGAGCATGTAAGCTTTAGATGTTTCAGTGTATCTAGTGAAGATGCATTTCTCACTTCTATCATCAAGTTTCTTCCTTAATTCGAAAGGTATGTGAGAGTATGTTATGCATCCGAATGTCCTTAGGTGCGCAACATTTAGCTTTGTCCCACTCCATGCTTCTTGAGGGACTTTCATCTTTATACTTCTGGTTGGAGATCTATTCAAGAGATAAGCTGAGCATGCTACTGCTTCAGCCCAAAAAGTATCTGACAAACATTTATCTTTGAGTAGGCTTCTTGCCATGTTCATTATTGTCTGATTTTTCCTTTCAACCACTCCATTCTATTGTGGAGTATACCTGGCTGTAGTTTGCATGATAATGCCTTTCGATTTGTAGAAATTTGCAAATACATTGGATTTGTATTCTCATCCTCCATCTGACCTGAGAGATTTTATATATTTTCCACTCTATTTTTCAGCTTCTGCTTTGAATTCCTTGAATTTTGCAAAAGTTTCAGACTTGTGTCTGAGAAAATAGATCCAGATTTTCCTTCTAAAGTCATCAATAAACGTTAGAAAATAAAAGCTACCACCTATGGACATTGTTTGCATTGGTCCACATAGGTTAGTGTGAACAATTTCGAGATGTTGTTTGGCTTGAGTGGAGGAATGTGGAAAACTAATTATCTTATGTTTTCCAAGTATGCAAGACTCACATGGGGGAATTTACTCTTTGAAGATATGAAGACCTTTGACCATAGAGTGCTTCTGTAGAAGACTTAGACTCTAAAAGGGTAGATGTCCAAATATTGTATGCCAAACTATAGTTTCATTGGGGGTGGATGCACTTTGTGCATATGTTTGGTTCAGATTTGCAGTTCTGAGGGTAAGGGGAAACATCCTATTATGAGTCATGTGGATTTCAGAAACCAATTTTATGCTGGGGGTTTTATCATAAATATTGCAGGATTCTCCCTCAAAAAGTACCTTATAGCCATGTTCAATGAGTTGTCCTATACTTAGCAGATTATGTTTTAGATATGGAACATGATAGACATTGTTTATGTCCTTCTTTACATTTTGTTTAGTAAGAATAGGTATAGTTCCTTTTCCTTGAACTTTGACTAAGGAATCATTTCCAAGTGTAATATTAGATGAGATTGAAAAATCAATGCATGAAAATAAATCTGTTACCTATCATGTGATTGTTGCATCCACTATCCAGCAACCAGAGATCTTTAGGTTGTTCTTCAGTCTTGTGGCATGAGAGAAACATACCTACTAAGGTTTCTCCCATATGATTTGACACGTGATCTACCTGAGAGCTAATCTGCTTGCTTCTTCCTGCATTCAGATTCATAGTGCCCATACTTTTTACAGTAATAGCATTGTATGCTTGATTTTTCATTCAATCTTCTCCCTCTGCCTCTTTGAGGTTGGAAACTCTTATTCTAATTCTGTTGTCTGTGACCTTAGAAATTTTGATTCGGGATCTGTTGTCTGTGTCCTCCACTAGAGTGAGGGTTACTAGGACTACTCCCTCTTCCTTGGTGACCTCTACTTCTCCCTCTTCCTCTCCCTTTGTTGAAAGAGAATTGAGTTTTGAAGGCATTCGAGATTGACTCATCTGTGAGATGCAGTCTGGTCTCGTGTGTCAACAAGGAACCAATTAGTTCATTTGTTGAAAAACGTGACAGATCCTTGGATTCAAGGATTGTTGTAACAACCATTTCGAATTTCTTTGGTAAACTTCTGAGGACTTTCTCAACAATGCATTGATCAGTGATAGCTTCACTAGTCAATCTAATTTGGTTCACGATTCCCATGACTTTGGTCATAAAATGATCCACATTTTCAAACTTTGTCATTCTTAAAGTCTCGAATTGCGTCCTCAAGGTCTGCAGTTTGACTTTTTTGACCCTGTCATTTCCTTGATAAGCTGATTTAAGGATGTCCCAGGCCTATTTTGAAGTATCAGCACCTGTGATTTTTGAGAAAATCAAGTCATCCACTAAATTTTGAATCCAAAATTTGGCTTTATTCTCTCTAATCCTTTGTGTTGCCTGAACATTTATCTGTGGGTTTGTCATGGTGGCAAGGTCTGTTGGATCTAGTTCTACATATCCAAGATCCACTGGATCCCAGCACTCTTGTGCTTGCAAGAAGGATCTCATTCGAAGAGACCAAAACTCATAATTATTTCCAAGAAGAATCGGACCTTGAGTTGGTCCTAAATTGCTAGACGTGGCCATCTTTAAAGAATTTTACCAAAACAGAAAGAAAAAAAAATTGTTAGAAAATTTCATATTTACCTGTTTCCTGCGTGTAAACTAATTTCTTACAGTGACTTCAGAACTTCACGATTCAGGATTTTGCGAGTCTCGACTTCCAAAATTCACGATTCGGGATTTCGGGACTCCTGTATACGAGTCCTCCAATATCTTATCCTCCCAACTCCTGGTCTTCAAAATGCCGAAAGGTGCTTAACAGCCCTGTATCGGCCCTTAGCCTCCGTCTATGTGACCACGACTGGTGACCACGCACCTAATCGTTCAAGCACTACCAGATTTTCACGATTTAGGCAATTGTGATGCATCTGCTTTTCCCTAACCTCTGTCTTTCGAAATCCTAGTTGCTGAAATGTCGAAAATATCCCCGCGCCTATTCTTCCAGACGCTTTTCGAGGTTTTGCGATTCGGGACTTCGCGACCCCATCTCCAACCTTCCTTGGCCCTTCGAACTACCGGAGTCTGAAATGCCAAAATGCTGAAATTCCGGTCTATGAGACTGTGTCCTCCGTGACCGCAGCCTAAATCCGAAGGTATGTCGCGTTTTGTGACTTCGAGACTTTCAATGTTAAGTGCCCGACTTCTTATCCCCAGGATGGCCGAAATGTCGAATCTTGATCTTCCGAAATGTTGAAGTCTGAGACCGCAGATCGACTCAAAACAATGCGGATACGTCACGTTTTGTGATTTTGGGGATTTCCACTCCAAATGCCCCGGTTCCTTGTCTTCAAGATTCCCGAAATGCCGAACCCTGAATTGTCGAAATTTGTGACCCTGTCTCGTGAGCCGACGCTACTTCTCTGAACACTTTCAGGATTTCACATTTCGGGACTTCGTGAATCCTGCTGCACCAATTCCTAACCCTTCGAACTTCCGGTATCTGAAATACCAAAGTGTCGAATTCTAAAATGTCGAAACTCCACTTCTATGGGAAATCAATGGCTGTGAGCCTCCCCTAATCCGACGGCTCAGATCCTTTAAGGATTTCATTGGTCAAGAGTCCTGAACTCTTAACCTTTGCATTCCTGGTGGCCGAAATGTCGAAATGCTCCTTTCGGGGATTTCCCCGAAACCTCAAACACTGCCACGTGTCCTCCTTGTGGATGGTCACGATGTTTTTAGGACTGTGACAAGTCCTCACCTTTGCATATGCGAGGATTAAACCTCGTGCATCTTCTCCTGGATCCGATGGCTATCGGTTATCCATGCAAGATCTGATGGTGTAGATTCTTTCTTCCTTTGCTTTGATTCAGTGGATCTCAGGCCACCGTGCTCCAGATCCAACGGTCTAGATTCCTTCAGGATTTCATGAATCGGGACTTCGCGAGGCAGTGACTTCGCGACCCCTTGCTTCTCCAAGTCTCAAACTTCGAAATGCTAAAATTTCACCCCGTGATTTTGGGATTTCACGATTTAGTTATTCTCTTGTGCACTTCAGAGGACTAAACCTCGTGCACTTTTCTCAGATCTGACAGTTGTTGGTCCTCTGCACAAAATCTAACGACTGAAATTCTTTTTCCTTTTCTGCGCTTTCCTGGTCCTTTCTGAACTGGATTTATGCCTCGTATCTGTTAGCAGGATCAATCTTACGGCTGCAACTACTGTCCTTTGCTCCTTTGACGTGTTCTTTGTTGCCTCTCCAAATATTTTCTCCTGCGGAGGGAAATTCGTGAATCTTTCACAAATTTGAAAGAATTTCATGAATTCTTTGAATGTTTCTTCCCTCTACAACAATATTTCACGAATTTGCAAAAGTTTCACAAGATCTTTAGATGTTTCTGCCTTCTACAACAATCTTTCACGAAATTGAACAAATTTATTTGAATTCTTTAAATGTTCCTTCCTCCTACAACTCTTCTTCATGAATCTTTGATGAATCTGTAAGTGTTCACGATTCTTTACACTTTCTCCTTCTGTATTTTCTTCTTCCTCAATATTTTGAGCGTATAGCACTCTGCTTCCTCATGTGAGCTTTCTACTACGATCTTTTGAGAAGATGGCAGACTGCTTTCCAAGCCTTGTGAAGAAGTTGTGTCTCGTGCTCTCGTTGTCAGTGTAAGCTATGCGTTGTTGAGGATCGGGTTGCTCTCCAAACTGTGTGGAGAGGCTTACTGCTAAAGCTCTGATACCATGATAAAATTAGAAGCAAGAAATACAGAGAAAGAACAGAGCATAAAACAATATTCAGTATATTAGGAATGTAAGGAAAAAAGGTACAAATGAAAGAGTACTAATGAAAGGAGTACTAAGCAAAGGGAAAATAGATGAGCTAAATAGGCTCAAGCAAACCAAGAAATGATAGTACAGCTGGCCACGATAGATGGCAGTGTACAGTCAACCTGTTGAGGTTACATTATATTTAACAGAATTGATTTAGTAATCTACAATTATCAACACAAAAAAATGTTTTTTAATTAAGCTCATAGACATATACTTATTGACAATGTCAGGTTTAATAATATTTTAATCATAAAGATGGTTTTTATGGACATGATTTAATATTTCAAGAATAATAATATTAGTTTGATAATAACGGATGGGATTATTTATTGCAACAAATGTGGTTTTTTTTGTCCTTGGTTTTCAGGGCGTGATTATTTACCATTCCGAAAAATTTTCCTACGCTCGGAAAATTTACATTACATGTATTTAGTCTATCATACCTCCCCTACCCAGGAGGGACCGAGAAAAAGAGATCTATCAAAATACCCTATCAAGGGGTGTTATTTCTCTATACATTCACAAAAATTACCAATGGCCTTTGTTTCAAAAATATGGACAACAATGACCAAAGAGTAGCTCTGCTAAAATACTGTGAAACCAGCCAAAAACCAAAAGGATTTCCTGCCATGGAAATACTACACTCTTTATATACCAAATGATATAAACCTGTATATCAACAACCAAAAATATGGCCAACATTCTAAGCTCTGTCCAGGAGCCAATAGCGTGAGACCTGTATTAGATACAATGTTTGCATTGTTCAAGAGAAAAATCTCACTGTCAAAAAATGCCATGAAACGTAACTAAAAGGAATTATGTCTTCTAATCGAGTCCTTCATGGCCTCCTACTTCTCTAAATGGACAATAATAATATTCAAAATTTGATCCTTCTTTGAATTCAATTATATTCCATTCCCATGAGCCAATAGATTATCCTCTTTAGAGAGACATGAAGAATAGATTAATTTGTATAAGAGTCTAGAATAATAATAAAATTCTTCAAGGAGGGGAAAGAGTCTGATGTTGAGACACTTTTGTGATTTCCTGATCTAGTTTATGATCACCATTGAGTCAATAAATATTTGAAGATTTGATATCCCTTTTTCCCCAACAAACGTTACTAGCAATTTTAGGGCCAATAGCTCAGCATAATTATTTGTTCCCTGACCCAATCCCATTTTCACTTTAAAGAGATGGGAATATGAAAGGTGTAGTAAAGATCCTCCAGCACACAATTGTCCCTCATTTTCTATGCCTCATCAAAATAATCCCACATCCTCGCATGATACACTATTTCCTACGATACCTACATTACACGAGGAACATATTTCCCTTGTGGAAAGTGGGATAGGATGCTAAGGCTTTGTTTAAATATCTATTCTGGAATGGAAGGTTTCTCGTTGAAAATGATAGGGTTCTGAGCCAACCATAAACTCTAGTTTATAAGAAGAGGAATAGCTTTTATACTAAGGTTTTTGGGATCTTCCATCCACTTTTTCAAATCCTCTTCAATGGTTTTTCCTTGCCAATTACAGTCTCGTCGAAGAGTTTTTTCACATTCAGTCCACGTTTGATGGACAAAGGGGCAAACTAGAAAGATATGAATGCTAGTTTCCTCAATTCCCTTGCAAATTGGACACCAACCTGGGCCTTCTAGACCTCTATGCTTCATTTTGTCCCAATTTGGGACCTTATTTTTTATCAGACACCACAGGAAGAGATGAGATTTTAAAGGACACTTTATTTTTTAGATCCCTTTCCACCACCAAGAAGGTTCTTATTGGAGGATATCAATGTTTATTTGTATGTATCCTACTTTGGGAGTATAAATCCCATGGGGATTGTGTTGACATACTCGTTCGTCCTTATTGTCTGTTATCCGGATGTTCCCTATTTTGAGAGCTATGATATAGTCATTCCTTTCCACTATAAATCCTTCACCCAGACCCAACTGTAAATCCCATTTCCATTCTTGTCCCAACACCGTGGTTCTAATTTTGTCAGTGATGAGGGCCAGGTGAAAGAGACCATGTTCGTGGAGGATATCAATTAGTGGTTAGGGGAATAGGTGTTCCCTATCACTTCCCTACCAAGGATCCTTCCCAATTCTAACTTTTGTACCTCTTCCCACCCTCCAAGGCAGTCCTTTCCTGAACACTAAGAAATACTTTAATATGGATTTCCAAATAATCATGAAATTTTTCACTTCTTTTATGTGCCTTCTAATCCACTCCTCCACTGAATTCGGTAAAATATATTTTTGGGTGACCACCCTAGTCGAGAGAATTTTTGTGGTAATCAGTCTCCATCCTACTTTGGCTACTAGGGATTTGCAGAATCGGTGAATATTTTTCATCCCCCACCCCTGAGTAGCTTTGGGACTGACAATGTTTCCCATTTAATCCAAGGAATAACAAAATGTTCCTTTTGACCCACCCATAAGAATCCGATGTAGATTATCCTTATCCTCTCCAACATTGCTTTTGGGACCCATGTCAGAGAGATCCAATATACCGGGTTAACTTCCAACACTAACTTCACTAAGAAAAATATCCCCGCTCTAGATAACCAGCGGAAGCTCCATGACTTCAGTCTCCTAATAGCTTGGCTAAAAGCCAGTCCCAATCCTTGTTTTTGCATCTGTTGGGTTTTAGATGAAAGACAAGATACTTCAAACCTTCATCAAAAGGATTTGACTCAAAAGGAAAAAAATCCTTGTAAGCTCCTACCTCCTCTTCCTTCATGAGGTATGTATACAAAGTGGATTTTTTTCCATTTATCTACATACCTGTAGCACAACTAAAAATTTCCAAGATATATCTTAACTTCTCTGCATCACGTCTTAGGAAACTGTAAAATATCAGGACATCATCCACAAAGAGAAGATGTGAAATCCTTAGGGTTGGAGATAAGGAGACACCAAAAATCTCCCCTCTAATTTTAGCCTCATTAATGTACCTACTGAGCCCTTCCTCCACAAGAAAAAAAGAAGAGGTGACAAGGGACAAACTTTCCTTAGTCCTCTTTCAGCTGAGAAGAAGGACGACGCAGAACCATTTATTAGGAAAAAAAATGATACTGTCGAAATGCAGCTCATGATCCAATTTATAAAGGGGAGTTCAAAACCAATATGGGTTAGTATCATCCTCAAATAAATCCAACTGACTCTATCATATTCTTTTGAGAGTTCTAGCTTGAGTACTGCCCCTTTTAACTTCTGGTTTTTGATACTATGTAAGGCCTCTTGTGTTATTCCAATAACTTCATGGATCTGTCTACCTTCCAAAAAAACAAACTGCTCCCATGAAATGGATTTTGAAAGAAAAATTGTTAGCCTTCTACTCATGATTTTGGATATCACCTTAAAAATATAGTTACATAGAGAGATAGGTCTGAATTCTTCCAAGGTATGTGGATCATCGTTTTTGGGAATAAGATCAGTTTTTGGGAATAAGATCAATGAAGGTTGCATTTAGTGGAGGATGAATATAATGATTTCTTCGATATTTTTCAACAACCTTTATAATATCATTCTCAATGAGGTCGTAAAGACCCACAAAGAATTCCATTGTCCACTCGTCCGTGCCAAGACTCTTTTCCTTTTGAAAACTATGCAGTACCTCTTTAAGTTCTACTTCAAAAACTTCTTCAATAAGAGTCATATTATCTTCCTCTTCTAAAAACCTTGGAAATAATAAGGCCATATCTACAATAACATCAATTGTGACTCTTCCTCCAGTTATGAATAAATTTTTAAAATGTTGAGAGCCCAGTCGTGCTAGGTCCTCAAAAGATGTAAAATTTATACCAAAGGAATCCTTAAGGATCCAAATAATATTTGCCATCTTCCTCCCCTTTGCATAAGCCTGGAATAATTTAGTGTTCTCATCCCAATTTTGTAACCAAAGTCCTCTACTCCTTAACCTTCACTCTGCTTCTCTTGCTTCCATAAGCTTCCTTCTTTTCTTTTCTAAATTTAATAAGGCCTCTTTGGTTTCAAGAGATGAGAAACCTCGACCCTCTGTCTCGTATATTGATTGTAATTCTATTTTTTTGTTAATAAACTCCTACTAGTTCAAATGCTTCTTCTTTCTAACCCATTCAATCGTGGCCTTTTTTAATTTTTTTAATTTTGAGAAAACTAAACTGCTGCCCGATGTTCCTGATTGATGGGATTCCATAGCTCCTTTACGATGTTTCTGAATTCATCCTCTTTTAACCAAGATGAATATAATTTGAAAGGGATCGTTGGTTTCGTTGTGTTTTCTACAAATTCTAGAAAGATTTAGTGGTGACCAGATTCACCTCCTGATCCCACCCATTGTCTGAAGAAAAGAGGGGAATCCTCCAGGTTTGCAGAAATGAGGAAGCGATCTAACCTTTTTGTAAAGTATTCTTCCCCCATCCTCCTATTTCTCCAAGTTGGGAAAATATTTGTGGGAGCAATGTCTAATCAACTTGAATCTTTGTGTTTGTGGTTGAAATAGTCTGATTATACATCAACATGGGCCCTTTGACCCCATGACTCTACATCTCCCAGGGAGAAATTTAGATCTCCCCAAAGGATGAGTTTCCTTTCCTTTGTAAAATAATTGACTAAACGTTTGTCCCGAAACTGTATGCGATCTTGGGAGGGGCCATAAACATTTAAGATCATGAAACTACTTCCAATTTCCTCCACACTAACAATCATTCCTATCCCTGAAACAAAAACAAAAGATTTTGTGAACTTGATATATCTTGACCGCCATCCCATGGCCAATCCTTCTGATCGGCCTTTGCATCCAAACGAATGAAATTCCATCCTTTAAAAGGTTTCTCCAAGAGAGGGACAGCCAATATTGCATCACCTAGGGTCTCCTGAAGCATCAAAATATTTGGATGAGTAGACTCCAACAGCCTATGGAGGGTAATTTTGTTCAATGGGCTCGCCACACCATTACAGTTGAACAAGAGTATTTTCATTTTGCAACCCCCTCCGAGATTTGCACTAATCTAAGGGCCCTAATGATGGATAATTGGCGTTTAGCTACCATATCCATGGAATCTCTGGACTAAGATTTTGAAAGGTAGCATTTTCTTCCCCTCCCCTTATTATTAGAAGAAGGCAGAGGATTTAAACCCAACCCCTCCAGCTTGAGATTTGACTCCCCCAAAGCCTGAATGAGTCGATTTATCAACTCGTAGAGCACTGTGTCTTCCTATGATAATTTTCAGGAGTCTTGGCTTAGGCTAGAAGGATAGGAAGGGGTAGGGACAGAGGAATGGATTAAGGAAATTTATGCCACAGGCGACTCTGAAGGAGAGGAGTAGTAGACACTGGATGAATTCGGGGAAAAAGGAATATTCTTCAGAGTTCCTACCCACTTTTTTCTGATAAGAGATAAAGATTGAAATAAAAAATTTAAAGGAGGGGACCGTGGGGTCATACCGATATGTGTTTTTATTCCCTTCTGAATCATTCTCATGGTGGCTTCAAATGACATTGGATATCATCTATTTGATCTCGAACCTGAGCCCAAACAGGTGGAGATGGTCGTGGCTTGGCATAGTGAATCCTACTTATATCTCTGTGCCATAGCACCATGCTTGTCAAACTCTACCCTACCTTTCTTTGAAGAATGATTGGATGAAGCCTCCCCAATCAAAAAAGTTGCTCTCTTCTTTTTCCTCTCCCCTATAATGTCTTTCCTCTTCTGATTCATGGGCAGGGTGCACTAGGGGGGCCTGTGACCATGCTTATGGCACATGTGGCATTTGAACACGATGCCCTCATTATCCAGTTCTTCCATAAATACTTTATCCCCCCCGGTCAGTTCAATATCACCCGAGAGCCCTTGTATGAAATTTAGAGAGACAAGGATACGGGCCATTGACATCCTTCCAGTGGAGATGAAGGACATTTCCACATCTATATAGGTTCCAAGTGCATTCCCTATACCTTCAAAACCCTTCACCATCCATACTTCGGGTGGAAGACCCGAAAATCGGACCCAAATCAGGAGTTATTTGATTCTTTCAAGAGTGGCATCGACGAATGACGTCCATCTCCTAAGAAGTAGCAACTTCGAGTCTATGTATCATGTAGCTTTCATAACCATGAATACATATTCTCTAGCGCTTTGAAATTTTAACATGAACTAGCCTTTGGATAATAAGTGGATCGACGGAAAATAAATCAGCAAGCATGTCCAAGATTTTTTTACCCAGTCCCTCAGTGAGTTGATTCATATATGGAGGCCATTTTCTCAACCCACCATCACGCTTTCCACCATGTTTGGAACCTCAGGAAGCATAATGTCGTCCCCTAGGGCCAACTTTTGAGGCCGAGCGACAATTTTTATTCCAGCCTATTTTTTGTTTTTTACCACTGGCTTATTCCCTAGACCATCGCGGAGTTGCTTTCTCCTAATACCCTCCCAAGGCCCAGTGGGAAAAGAATACTCGCGGTCTGAATCCTCCTCACCAAGAGCCTGGGTTGTCGACAAGAGAGGTGAAGCAATGAAATTTTCTAAAAAGAATTACCCAACTCTGACTCTGTTGGGATTCTCTCCTGGAAGTAATCACAAGCCGCTGATGGTGAATACCATACCAGACGAGGGAAGTCTGGTCCAAAACCATTGGGAAGTAAAAGGAGGGTTGTTTGGAAAGAGTCCCTCAAATGGTTCTTCTGGAAGAATGTCTGCATCCAAACTCTACACCACCGAATGCAACAGATCTGAGAGATTCCTAGGACTGGAGGGAAAAATCTTCCCAAGGGAGCTGCCTCGAGCCTAGGGCCGACCCACAAGACAGATGGTTTTGAGAAAGAATAAAGGCCCCACTGGAAAATCACATACTTGAGAGATAAGCTTGGAAGTTATAACTCCCCCCTGAGCCTCCCCATCCAGACAACAATAGGCAAAGGACCAAAGTCACGCCCGGAGTATTTTCCTCCTGGAACACACCAAATCTGCTTCATGTCCGAGATATCTCGGTCATAGTCCGATATCACCATAAATTTCTAGGTTTTCCCCTTCCCTTTCCATCACACCGGAGGAAAAATACAACTTCCAGGCGGAGCCACAAGGCGTATGAGTGGGAGCCCCGTGGTGTCCTGTGACTAGGGTTTCTACAGGCCTCAAAATTCTTCTCCAGGCCCATGATTAAAATTCATGCGTCGCTCTGGGTTTTAACTGCCTCAGTTATTTACTTATTTACTACATGAGATTCTTTTATTTTTTAACTATGCAGGTTCTTTTATTTGATTTTTTTTATTTCAAGATTCTTTTATTTTAATTTTTTAATTGCAAGATTCTTTTATTTTTTAACTATGCAGTGTTCTTTTATTTGATTTTCTTAATTGCAGGGTTCTTTTATTTGACTCTTTTAATTTTTTTTTAAACTATGCATTTTTCTTTTATTTTTCTTCCCATTACCGTGTGAAGTGGTTTGGCAAAATTACTTAATTAGAAAGAGAGAATACCTATCAACGTTTACGAGCTAGCCGCCTAAACATAGCGGAATCACAAATTATAGGAACCTTAACCATAGCGGAATCATACACAGTTTACACATTAAACCCCACAACTCAAGCATTTGAAACGGCGTGCTTCGAATCAGAGGTTCCATAATATTATTAATTATTAAAAAAGTACTACTTCAGCGAAAGAAATACAATTATTAAAAAAGCATCGGTAGGGGCAGTAAGTGGCTGGAAGTTGTAATCTTTTATTTCTTTTTTTATTCCTTCTTTTTGTGATCTTCGTGGAAGACGTAACCCCCTGCTCCCACTACAGTTGTTGTTGCAATCTCCTCCTCAATATTTTGCTTGTGTGCGTTCTCTGGATCCTTCTTAGCTTGATGTTTCTCGTACTGCATATGAATGACCTAATTAGTATTTCGATAATAGTATATGTAAACGCTATAAGTCCCAAAAAAAAATGTATCTTTTATGTTGACCTAGTTTATTGAGTCACCACAAGTTACAGAAATTCAGACTGTACAAAACGATTAATCCCTTCCATCAGTAAAACCAATTGACCTCCTCGCCACTAAATTTAGAATTAAGGAATAAGAGATGTATATAGAGCACCAGTGCAAACATTCCAGCAGCGACTGCTCCGAGTTCCCCTAAATGCTCCATTCGCTTATGATGATTCTCCTCCTTCATCGCCTTCTCGTACAGCGTCACCATCAATAATATTCATGGAATAGAGCATCATAAAACAATTTTTCAACATAATATTTTGAGAGACCGAAAACTATAAAAAATGGAGAAGTCACAAAAACGACACATGGAATCGAATAAATGAAATTTATGCAACAATTAGATATTAAGGATTAAGAACAGAAATAATTGATTTTGAATGAATTTATCATTATCAATGGGAACAAGAAAGCATGAATATAAGAAAGCATGAATATAAGGAAATCTTATTATCTGGTTTCATCACATTCAACATCTTTAACTGTTAATTTTTTAGGACAATTATTTTTTAAGGAGAGTACTATGATATGACCCCAAGGGGGGAATGCAAGGAGTTAAATGTATATGTAATAGGAAAATTTTCTATGCAATACCAGTGAATCTAAAAATGGTGCAACAAGTGTAATATGTGAATGGTATATATAGAGATTATAATATGTGAATGGTATATATAGAGATCATGTAGTCATTATTGAGGAGATTTTAATTGGATTTATGAATGTATTAAGGTATTTAGAAGAGGTTATCATATTATTTAAGGAGTTATTGTGTAATTCATCTCTCTTGTCTTTTTTGGATCCGTCCTCCATGCTCACATTTTGTGTACATGGTGTGTACTTTGATTTGTTATTCTATATGAAGTATTTGTTACATAACATTGAGGGCCATGAATAAATCCACAAACCAAAAAACATGTCTTGCACAGAATATTATTGTGCTTAGAGTGGTCCACCAATATAATGTTTTTTTGCACTATGGATTGGCCTCAAACCATGGCTCACGTAGAAATTGAGGAAATTATCCCCTAAATTAATATTCTTGAGCTAATGGGACATGATTGATTCCTTGAACGATAAAATAGATTCTTTAAACTAGATTTTTGACATACAAGTGGCATATGGATGCAATCAAGATTTTTTGTATAGTAAGGATGGGTTTTAGGCCTTGACAATAGTCAAGGTAGAAAAAAAAGGCCTTACACCATAAATGGATCTCTAGGGCTCATCGGTGATGAGCATGACCTCAAAGAACAACATGGCATCTTTAGAGGTGATATTTGGTGTCCAAGTGTAATATGGGTATTGTTATGAGGTCATGTGTTCTGGGGATGGGTCTTAAGGTATTTTCCCATAGTTAAGGGAATAAAATAAGGCCTTTTGGAATTATATGAATGTACATTAGTAATAAATTACCATAACCAATGCCATAAACCACATAACATGTCCACTATATTATATTATTGTCTTTCAAATGATATATGAGTATCATTACAACATTTTTTGTATTAAACATGGGTCTTACGGCCTTTACCATGTTAAAAGGAGAGATCCAAGGTATTAGATCATAGATGAAGGTTCTTGGACTAATGGGAAATGGTCTAAGGGCTCAAATTGCAATGTAGGCCCTCTAAAAGGGATCTTTTGCATACAAGTGGCATAAATGTCTCATTATGAGTTTTTATGCAATAGGGACTGGTATGAGGGGCATAACCATGATTTGGAGAGGAAAATAAGGTCCTTAATCCCCAAATAAATCTTATAGGTCCTATGGGAAATGAAATATTCCTCAAAACACTACAAAATCCCTCTAGAAAGTGCCTATGTTCTTGAGTAGGATATGGGTACCATGAAGAGGTTTTACACACAATACATGGCTCTTGGGATTTTGGAAAAAAATGAAGCTTATATGTTTCTTGTTCTTGAAATAGGCCTCAAACCATCAAACAAACCTATATCAGTGAACTCTTGGTAGGATATGGAAATCATTATCAGATTTTGTAAACTAGGCATGGGTCTCCAACCCTTAACTATTAGCCTTAAAGTTACTTTGAATGTTTTTACACCATTTTTAGGGGTGTTTCATAATATTTGGGGTACATGGTGCATGTTTATCCCATGAATGGTCCAAGATAGATTTCCACATCTGAGATGTTCCATGATAGATTTTCACATTGGATATAGCTTTCTTATTGGTCTCTTGATCTTATTTGGTTGTTTTCTTGGTATTCTTCCCCGGGGCATTGGATTTTTGTTGATAACATGGGGGAAGTCCTTCATGATGGCCACATGGAGAGGTTCACTTTCATGGAAAATATCATACTTGGGAGGAGGCACATAATATATATTAAAGGAGGTCATAAATCCCTAGATAGAATCAAGTTGGATGGATTCTTATATGGAATCTTGGAGTTGTCTTAGGGATGCCTTGATTGTCATAATGTTCATCCAAGGGGATTGGACCGAGTGGAGTACATGGCTTAGGAGGAGAAATGGAATACATGTGAGCTTCTGATGGAGGCATGTAGACACACCTTGTGTAGCTACAACACACTAGAGACCTTATTATGTATGGCATCGCCTTGGAGCATGACATGTGTACAGTTGGAGTGTATCACTTTGGTTGTATTTCCCTACATGTTTTTATTGTAGGTTGTTTGTGACAACATAGAATCACATTTTATTGTTGGCCACCTTTACCTCCCATATATATAAAATAAGTAGAGATTCCTTATCATTCATAATCATCATCATCATACTCTTCTCTTTGTACTTGTTTTCTTGGAGTGACTCAGTAGGGTTCATGAGGAAACCCTAAGAGAAGTTATATGTAGGAGGAAGATTTATTTGTTGGAGATTGCTCTTCTAAATAGGGTTTTTCTAAATAGGGTTTTCTCTTGTGAGGAAGAATACATTTGAGATTGTCATCATTGATCATCGCATTCATTCGTATTTCATTATTACGTAGAGATGTGATATAGAATAGGAGTGTGCACTATTTCTCTTATCTCTCTCCCTCTCTCTAAGTTGCTAGGGTTTCTACGTGTATTTGGGAAGAATAACAAGAGAACAAGATGTCTTTCCTTGGGGGACATGTTTGAGTGATTCATACACATGTTCGAGATCCTTGGTTGAGGTAGGGTTCTCATTGTTTTCCCTAGATAGGGTTTTGGAGAGCTATTTGATTGTAATAAATTTGTTGTATTGCTATGGTATGTGTAATAACTTCATCTCCTCTATATTAATGAAGTTTTTAGCTATCCATAACTTGTGTGAATTGCATATTTTATTTCCAACCATGTTTATTTTTCATGAATTGTAATTCATAGTTATATATATA
>JZKD02S1752312.1:229177-239784 GCA_000966675.3 Picea glauca | reverse complement strand
ATTAACTGTTTGGAACCAATGTTGGCATGAAATAAGGTCCAATGTATATCTAACTTACTATATACAATATGAAGCATTACTGCATGAATTCAATAGTGAACCCAACAATGTTGTGCTACAATAACTCATTTGTAAACAAGAAATGAGTGTGAACTAACTCAATCACATTCAGTGGCATAACTTTGTCTTATGCATTACAAGGGCCAACTAAAATTTGACTCAACAAATTGATGTGCGACTATACATCATAGAGGAACAAATCTATACATCCTGAGTTGACTTCTACAAATGAACATAGTGTATCAGTTTCTAACTATCAATGGAAAATTCCTTTATAGGCTCATGTGATCGATTAATAATTCATTGGAGTAGTAACTACTATTAGATGGTGTTGTTGATTGTCAACTCTAGGATGTGGCAGTATTAATTTATTTTAGCTGAGGTAACCAAGAAATTTTCTACATTCTCAACTCTTAACATATCCAAACATGATTGTTGAAGCTCATTTGATTTTGACATGAGGCTAGAAAGGGGTCGAATCAACTATGTTGGGATCTAAATTTGGCTAAGTGTGAAGAATTGAATCTTCAACTACATTCTTGATTAAGGATAATCTCAATAGTCTTTTCAAAGTGGGAAGTTGTTTGATAAGTAAGGGAGAAACTATGAAATGTGATCATTTTGTCATTGTGTCTCTAGGAAAATTCTCTTGATGAAAATGGAAATGGAAAAACGAGAGGAAATAGGGTGTCACTAATACCACTCTCTTCCATTTTTTAGCTACTCGATTAGTGATTGTTTTAAGCATGTGTTCAACCAAAGGTTAGAAGTGCTCTAGTTCAAACATGGTGTTCAAATATTCCAAATGGCTCATATATGCAAAAATATAGTCGTCCCCATTCTCTACAACAATACATGTCACAAGTTCTCTACTAAGTCTTTCTTATTCTCTACTAAATCTCTTTTTAGAGTCAAATTTATGTCCCAAAGTGCCTCATCGATATCATTATGTCATCATGCTTCCAAGAGTGTTGTTTGGGACCCTTCCAAGCTATTTTTTGAAGGTCACATTTTCTACTTTTAATTTCCCATAGGTATCTACCATGTATATAATGTCACTAAAGTGAATTTCCAAAGGAAATATATATAATCTCTTCAATTCATACAAGGAGTTATTTATAAAAATATCTTTGAGCAATTCATTACCTACTATTTCTCAAACAATCCAAAATTATAGTGTATCTATGTTGAATCTTCTTCAAAGTTGGATGAGAAGAGGAGGAACCTTGATTGTGTAGTATAGTGGTTCTAGTATTAGGTAGTACTGATGCAATTGGAGCTGTCTCAAGTAAAAGCATGGTTCCTTTCTCTTTTGGTTGTTTCTACAATGAGGTGTTAGGGCCAACCTCACTAGTCTAGTGTTGCATCCATGGACCATTAGGCATAGCAATGGGTTTTGGGACATCTCTTGGCAAGGAAGGAAAGAGAATGGGATCAAAAAGGAAGTTGGTAAATGGAGATGTGGAAAAGAGAGGATCCTAGGTGGCTTCAGGTTGGAAATAAAAAATTAGTGTGAGGGTAAGGTGTAACACCACTTTTCTGTTACCAAGCCTTAACCGCTCTTAAAAAAAAACTATAACACCACTTTGTACATAGCTCATACTAGCATTATAGTATTAACATGCATTTAATCAAGAAATACAATTAATTCAGAGTAAACATAAGATTTACTGTTATAATCAACAATCACTAGCATTAACATTAAATTGATATACACAGCGGAATACATGAATAAAACATCATCTGGTACTTATCTTTGAAACAGTGGTAGATTCCACCAACCACGTGTAGGCCATCCACAAACCTCCCATCCTTAGACCGCACTGCTCATCAGCTCAGCAGTGGGTCACCCCCGAGCTGGGACTAAGATCACCCCAAGGCAAGGAATCCTAGGCTAGGCTGAGGTTACAGGGAAAACAACACAGAAAACTGGAAGGATTCTTCCCAAGATGCCATCTTATGCCCACTACTACCAGACTCTCATTCCCCACATGCTTGTTCCACCTGGGAGTATACACCTTCACAAGCACAGTCCATCAGTGCTAACCTCCCTCTCTGGGTCTCGGCAACAGGCCGGATCAGGAATTCTTAGAGCCCAAAGCTAGTGTTGGACACTCTCTGGAAGAAACCACTTCCCAGCAAACTCTCTCACCTGGAGAGAATTGCTCACAGGATTGACAACCTACTTCTTCCAACAACAGTCACCTCCCTCACCTGGAGAGAGGTCATACACAGGCTCAATCACAACTTGCATTGGCCAGCAATCCACGTGAAGTCCATCTCTACGTGGCCACCATGGCCAACCGGAAAAACAAACATGGGCTTTCCAAATAGGCTTAGCAATGGAACAAGGTCTCACAGTATTGGTTCTCGGGAATGGGTGACAAACAATCCACACAATGAATGACACAGGTTCCACGATTTTTCTTTCAAATCCAAACACAGTCTTATCGGCTCACAGGGAAGCACATGGGTTCTCTGCAGAGATCGGGTCCGTCATACTACTCAGAGCTCCATACACGCTCAGGTAGTCGGGGTGAAATGGGCGAGGATCCCCCCTTATGGTTCATCTCGGCCTTCTTATTTGCATGCACTAGGGTTGACACTTGTCACCCATGGAATTGCATGCGTTCCATCAGCATGCATTCCTTCCCAATTGGCAGTCCCTCATCCTCCACCAAGAACTTAGGACAAAACATCACATTCAACATAATTCACATGGCTTTGTGGAATACTAATAAAATATTATGCCCAAGGACTTAAGCCCCTAGGCTCAACACTTAGCCCCCTCTTCCCACCTTCCAACCCCTAATTCCTTGCCCACTTTGTGAATGCTCAGTCCCCCTTCACTCATTCATCGTGGTCGGTCTACACGTTGTGTTGTTTATATTTTTATTAATGTTCTGCATAGATACATATACAAAATCAGGCTCTTGGCCTTCCACACTTAGGTTCTCTGGCCTAACAATCACATAATCCCACCAACTTATATCACTTGGCTCACCAGCCTAAGAAACATAATCAAAATTCATTTCGTAAGCATGATTTACAACAGGGATCGGCTTTGGGGACATTACAATCCCCTCCCCTTATTTTTGTCCTGTCCTCAGTGAAACTTTACACTGTATCTACAAGATTTTCAAAAATATGCAGGTACTTTTCCTGCATAACATCTTCATGCTCCCATGTCACATCCTCAAGACCGTACTAGGTCCACTGGACCTTTACAAGATCTATGGCTCGATTCTGGAGCTATTTTCTTTTCATGTCCAATATGCACACAGGATGCACTTGCAGGACACCTTCTGGTTCCGCCTGAATCACATTCCAATCGATGACATGATTAGCATCAGGTATATATCTTGTAAGCAGTGAAACATGAAACATATTATGTATAGTCATAGATGCAGGTAATGCAATCATGTATGCAACTGGCCCAATCCTTTCAAGGATCTCAAATGGCCCACAAAATCTTGCTGCCAACTTGGCACAACTTCCTAGCTTCAGGGAACTCTTGTTAGTTTTTACTTTCAGGAAAACATGATTACCCACTCTGAATTCTATGTGGGTTCTGTTACTATTAGCGTAACTTTTCTACCTGTCCTGGGCAGCTTTCAAATTCTGTTTAATTTTTAACATTTGGTCCTCTATCTCTTTGAGCAGCTCAGGCCCAACTACTGCTCTGTCAGCTGGATTATCCCAGCTCACTAGTGTGTACCACTTTCTTCCATAAAGTGCTTCAAATGGGCTCATCTTCAACGATGTATGATACCCATTATTGTAGGCAAATTCTACCAAATGCAGGTAGTCTTCCCACCTTGATGGTTTATCCATCACATACATTCTCATTATGTCTTCTATTACTCTTTTCACCCTCTTTGTCTGACCATCAGACTCAGGATGATACGCTGTACTAAAGTTCAAATTTGTTCCGAATCCTTTGAATAGTCCTTTCCAGAAATTCGAGGTGAATTTCGGGTCCCTATCCGACACAATCGTCTTAGGAATTCCGTGCAAGCACACCACTTCTTTTAAGAAGATATCAGCAACATCTGCTGCCCCGTGAGTGGTTTTCAGTGGAATAAAATGGACAGCTTTTGTAATCTTGTCCACCACCACCATGATTGAATCATGATGCTTGCTTGTTCTAGGTAGTCTAGTGATAAAATCCATCATCACCACTTCCCACTTCCACTCAAGAATGGGTAAAGGCTGCAGCAACCCTGCTGGGTTCCTATGCTTAGCCTTAACCTTCTAGCACTCCATACATATGGTGATGTATTCAGCGATTTATTTCTTCAGACCCGGCCAAAAGTAATGGCTTTTGACTGCTACCACAGTCTTCTGATATCCAGGATGTCCATCATAAGCCACGTTATGCATTTCTTTTAGAATTGCCAGCTTCAATTCTTGGATATTGGGTACATACACTATGTTTCTATACAAAAGTAAGCCATCAGTTCCCAAGGTGTAACTTCCCTGGGTCTGTGGTCTCTCATACTGTTGTAGCTTTGTTACCAGACCTCTGTACTGCAAATCAGTATTTGCAGCTTCCAAAATTCTGTCTTTAATCTCTATCCTATACATGCTAATGGTTGTAGCATGTAATTCATGCACTTTTCTGCGAGTGCATCAACCACCTTATTTTCTTTCCCTTTGATATGCTTGATATCAAAGTCATATTCACACAGAAACTCTAGCCATCTGGTTTTCCTGGCATTTAAAGTCGGCTGATCGAATAAATACTTCAGACCGTTGTGCTCTGTTCTCAATTTGAATCTCTTGCCCATGAGGTAATGTCTTCATTTCCTCAAGGCGTGGATGATTGCTGCCAACTCTAAATCGTGAGTGGCATAATTCCTCTCATTCTCCTTCAACTTTCGAGACTCATAACAAACTACAAATCCCTCTTGGCTGATAACTCCTCCCAGTCCCTCCTTGCACACATCTGTGCACACCACATAATCCTTATTTGGATCCGCAATCTTCAGAATTGGAGCACTAGTTAGCAGTTACTTCAATCGCTGGAAGCTACTCTCACATTCTTCAGTCCTATGGAACTTCTTCTCCTTCCTTTGCAAGGAAATGATAGGGTGAGCTATCTTTGAGAATCTAGTTATAAACCTTCTGTAGTAGCCTGCCAGACTCATAAAATATCTAACTTTTGCCACATTCCTTGGCGCTAACCATTCTCGAATGGAATCAACCTTTTCAGGGTCCACAACAATCCCTTCTTCAGATATGATGTGTCCCAAGTAATGAATTTGCCTTTGATAAAATGAGCACTTGTTCAGCTTGGCGTACAACTGGTGTTCTCTCAACATCCACAGCACCATTCTTAGGTGTTTCTCATGCTCTTCCTCTGACTTGGAATACACCAAGATGTCGTCCAGGAAGACTATGACAAACCTGTCCAAATAGTCCCTGAACACACCATTCATTAAGCACATGAAAACAGCAGGTGCATTTGACAGTCCAAACGGCACCACTGTGAACTCATAATGACCATACCTTGTTCTAAAGGTAGTCTTGTTGATTTCCTCATCATTTATTCTCACTTGGTGATATCTAGATCTGAGATCTATCTTCAAAAATATTTTCGCATCCTTCAACTGATCAAAAATATCATCAATCCTTGGCAGAGGATACTTGTTCTTGACAGTTACCTTATTCAACTATCAGAAATCAATGCACAACCTCAATGTCCCATCTTTCTTCTTCACAAATAAGACCGGGGCACCCCACGATGACATACTGGGACAAATGTATCCCTTCTTTAGTATCTCTTCGAGCTGCAATTGCAACTCTTTCATCTCTGGCGTACTCATTCTATAAGGAGCCTTCGAAACTGGAGCTGCTCCAGGAATCAAATTTATAGAAAAATCGATGTCCCTCTTCGGAGGTAGTCCAGGTACCTCCTGAAATACATCTTTGAACTCTATGAGTACCTCATGGTCTCCAATATTTGAGACTGCATCTCTGGATGCTTCTTCCACATGAGCTGCAAATAATTGACAGCCCTTCCTATAGCACTTCTTCAGCTGCATGGCTGAGATTTCTCTGACAGCCACAGCTCTGGGAATTCCTTGGACTATTTTCCAATTTCCCTCTTCGTCCAGGCATGTAAACCTCTTGTTATGACAGTCCAGGAGGGCATGGTGTTGGTCCAACTAGTCCATCCCAATTAAGTAGTCATAAGAGACTAAAGGAAGAATATTCAATCCATCCTTAGTGCTTACTCCTTTCATGTCTACTGAACAGGACTTAACCAATTCAGTGAACTTCCTTTTGGTTCCTGTGGATAACTTCACTAGAAAAGATGTTTCATGTTTGCTTCTTGTTAAACGCAAACTTTCCACCACCCTAGGATCTACATAACTATGGCTAGCCCCTGAATCAATTAAAACAATTAGTGGTCAGTTGTAAATCATACCTTCCACTTCAATCATGTACGATTGAAATTTTTCTTGCCTGTTGTCCAGGGTTACGTAGGTCCTTGGAATTTTGCTGCCCATATCTTCCATTGTTTCATCTTGTTGAATAGTATGGACAGTTCTCGCTTTACCATTTTTATGGAAACATTCTCTGTACTTGTGGTTTCCTTTATAGCCCCAACATTGAATAGGTGTCTATCTCAGTCTTTGTGCTCCCTCTTCATTCATTCTCGTTTCTCTAAACGATGGTTGTCCTTGCAGACTGTTTTTGAAAAAGGAAGGCTTATTTCCCTTCTGTCTCTGTTCCTTCTTAAACTTCCTCTGATCATTCCAAGCCTTCCAAAGGATAGGCCTTTCTCCTTGTTGTTCATACAAGCATATCTCCCTTCTTATGGTTTCTTCCATGGTCTTAGGATCATCATACTAAATCTTGTCACCCATGGATGGTGGAATTCCACTCAGATATCTCTGAATCTGAACAGCCTCATCTTTGATGAATGGAACATACTTCAATAGTTCCAAAAAAATTCGTTCATACTCATCAATAGTCATGCTGCCTAGCTTGAGTTCAAAGAACTCCTTCATCTTTCTGTCCTAGTACGTTTTAGTTAGGTATTTCTTCTTGAAATACCCCTTAAATTCCTTCCAAGTGACCTATTTCTCTCTGATGTGTTGCACCTACACAAACTGATCCCACCACATGGATTCTTTTCCTTTCAGTTGATACATTGCAATTCTTCCTTCTGCAAGGGAAGAATAATTCTACAGTTGGAAATATTTCCTCATACCCAACAACCCTGTTTCGGCATCTTCCTCCTTCTTATGTTCACCATCGAACGTAGGAGGTTTAATCTTGTTCATCTCCCCCTTCAATTCATCCATTCCAGATTTTAGGTGTTTTCTGGTAGGAGACGAGCTTGAACTACTGCGTGTCTCCCTACTGGGATTCTTTTGGAAGCAACCATGAGGTCTACTACCACTCCTTGATATTTTTCTCCTCTCAGGAGTTCTGCGACTCTCTGTCTTCCTGGAGTCTCTCCCCTTCTCCAATTTATTTTCTATTCTTTCCAGGTTCTTCAACAATTTTAAGTTGAATTCACCCTGCTGATCCCTGACTTTCATGAGCTTTCGGCTATCAACTCGACGTGCCTGGGCATCTCTTTGCAATCCTTCGATAATTTTCATTATGTGTCCCTCCTTGTCGAATTCTCTTCCATGCCCATTGGAGTTCGATCCTTCGACTCCCAGGTTGATATCTCTTCCTTCTCTTTCACCCTATGAAATGGAGGAAATTTGCACCTCTTCCATTTCTATACTCAACATCAATTAATTGGTGTCTTGACACTCGTTGAACTATACACACGCAATGTGAAATCAATCTGAAGTTTGTCAATCCTTAAACCTTTAATAAAATCAAAATAATCATAAACCAACGTGAGTGAGAAACATTTAACTTCGCAAGGTTTTCTGAACTCTGACAGCTCTGCAATTTTCAGGACTTCATTTTTCGGGGTTTTTGTCCACGAGGATCAACAGTTAAATCCTCGACAGTTCGTATGTCCTTCATAAATTTCGGGACTTTGGGATTTCATGGTTTTGGGTTTCGATATTTTGGTCCCCCGGAGGTTCTCACGCTCGCTTCCCTCTCTGACTCGTGACTTCTAAACATTCAACCTCTTTTCCCCGGGCCCACAGCATAGTTGTCACCAAATATGGTAGAGATTTCAGGATTTCGGCACTTTAGTTTTCGGGTCTTCGGTACCCAGGAGTTCACAAAGTAGTGAATCCCAACTTCTTTTCGCTATAATCCCCGAAATCTGATACACAGTTTTTTGTACGGGATCCAACGATCCTTGATAAGTTGGATTTAACGGTCCAGATCTTTTCGGAAATTCGTGAATCGGAAGTTCACGAGGCAGCAAATTCTAATCTTTGTCACCTCAATCCTCGAATTCCAAAAATTTGGTTTCCTTGCTCTCTGGGCCCACAGTACAGCTTTCGCCCTTTAAAATATGCCACGGTTCTTCCGTCTCTGAAAAATTAGGGACTTCGGGTTTCAGGGTTTCAGTTCTCAAGACTTCCAAACTCGCTTTCTGTTCCAACCTCCGACTTCCAAAATTCCAATTTACTTATCCTCCGGGCCCACACAACACAACTGTCTCCACATCTACAATGGCAAGTTTCCCCCCCTTCGGTGGTTCCACATCACCTATGATGATGTCATCGGGTCCCACCACTCTCGTCTATCTCCTCAACTTACTGGCACGTGGTACACCCATGTGTCCACGTCTGTTCAAAAGGAAAAAATCCAATGATTAGACTTTCCTCAGATTTACAGTGCAGATATTTTCGGCGTTTCGAGGTTTCAGGCATCGGGAGTTCGTGTATCCCATATCTCAAACTTCCATCTGCCGAAATCCTGAAGTTACGGTTTACTCCTCTGCTAGATCGGATGGTCAACTCCTTTCCTATGATCCACGATGTAGATCGTTTCGTGTTTTTGGGAGTTTGCGTATCACGATTCCCACGCTCTTCTGCAACTCCAAAGGGTCTTTAAGCCCTGTGCACATTCTCCAGATCTGATGGTCACAAGTGTTTGCCTTCCTTTCTGAACAGATCCCAAGGCTCCAACACTTCGGGTGTTGAGTCCTCCCTCCCCGTGGCCATATATCGCACCGGCTGCGGTTTCACAACACCGCTATACCTCCTGAGCTTGTATGCACGTCAAGTAACTCCTTGACACATCTGGAGCATTCTAGGGTCTGAAATCAGTCCTCTAGACATAATTTCCCCACACACCCTTGGTCCAAAGACCACTCAACTGGCCCATCTAGACTCAGTGTCGAGACCTTGGCTCTGATACCAAATTGTAACACCACTTTTCGGTTACCAAGGCTTAAACTCTCTTAAAAGAAAACTATAACACCACTTTGTACATAGCTCATACCGGAATTATAGTATTAACATGCATTTAATCAAGAAATATAATTAATTAAGAGTAAACATAAGATTTACTACTATAATCAACAATCACTAGCATTAACATTAAATTGATATACATAGCGGAACACATGAATAAAACATCATCTGGTACTTATCTTTGAAACAGTGGTAGATTCCACCAACCACATGCAGGCCTTCCACAAACCTCCCAGCCTTAGACCGCACTTCTCATCAGCTTAGCAGTGGGTCACCCCTGAGCTGGGACTAAGATCCACCCCAAGGTAAGGAATCCTAGGCTAGGCTGAGGTTATAGGGAAAACAGCACAGAAAACCGGAAGGATTCTTCCCAAGATGCCATATTATGCCCACTACTACCAGACTCTCATTCCCCACATGCATGTTCCGCCCTGGAGTGTACACCTTCACAAGCACAGTCCATTGGTGCTAACATCCCTCTCTGGGTCTCGGCAACAGGCCAGATCAGGAATTCTCAGAGCCCAAAGTTGGTGCTGGACACTCTCTGGAAGAAACCACTTCCCAACAAACTCTCTCACCTGGAGAGAATTTCTCACAGGATTTACAACCTGCTTCTTCCAACAACAGTCACCTCCCTCACCTGGAGAGAGGTCATACACAAGCTCAATCACAACTTGCACTAGACAGCAAGCCAAGCGCAGTCCAGCTCTACGTGGCCACCACAACCAACCGGAAAAACAAACATGGGCTTTCCAAATAGGCTTAGAAATGACACAAGGTCTCACAGTGTTGTTTCTCAGGAATAGGTGACAAACAATCAACACAGGGAATGACAAAAGTTCCACAGTTTTTCTTTCAGAGCCAAACACAAGCTTATCGGCTCACAGGGAAGCACACGGGTTCTCTGCAGAGCTCGGGTCCGTCGTACTGCTCAGAGCTCCATACAGGCTCAGGTAGTCAGAGTGGAATGGGCGAGGAGCCCCCCTCACATTTCATCTAGGCCTTCTTATTTGCATGCACTAGGGTTGACACTTGTCACCCATGGAATTGCATGCGTTCCATCAGCATGCATTCCTTCCCAATTGGCAGTCCCTCGTCCTCCCCCAAGAACTTAGGATAAAACATCACATTCAACATAATTCACATGGCCTTTTGGAATAATAATAAAATATTATGCCCAAGGACTTAAGCCCC
>JZKD02S1752312.1:183902-195439 GCA_000966675.3 Picea glauca | reverse complement strand
AACCTATAATATTATGGAATCCACATACCCTTTTCCATAGAATATACTAACTAGATCCAAAAACCAAAGACATGAAATATGGTACTACACATATAATATATTATCAAGGAAAAAAAACGCTACATGAAATTTGGACATTTGAACAAAAATTTACAAGTAAAATGAGTACATCAATAAAAAATAACATACTAACCTTGCAAGTTCAAAATCCGAGCTATGTAGATCGAGAATTGGATTTGTTCAACCAGTGGGTGACGAAAAAAATAAACATCTCAAACAAAAGACAATAACAGTGTCGCAACTATAGCAATTGTGTCGCAAAGTCTCTTAAAGTCACGTATATATAGATCAAATAGTCAACTAGCCGTTAACACCAACCAATGAGATAGGTAAAATTTTCGTCGTTATTTCCACAAACGTTCATCACTATTGTGAAGAAAATCTCGACTACATTAAAATAAGATTTTTGTGGTTATTGCGACGAACTTTTGTGGCAATATCGACGAAAATCCCGCCCTTTTTAAAAAAAAATATGAAACTAGTGGAAGCGTGGAAAAATTTCGTGGAATAATCTGCCCATACGTAGTAGTGACCTGACAATTGAAACATATTTCTCCACATACTTTTGATACTCTTTTAGGATTTTAGATAGTTTCCCCAATGCAGTTAAGTTGGCCCTGAGAAAGAATCAATTTGAATAAATTAGGTTGACCACTCAGTATTTAGTCCATAAAGAGAATACATTTTCCCTATGTATATTCCACCTCTTTCACTACAGATTTAAGTCCCTCTTTAAATTCACCCACAATAAAATGTACTATGGTGTCCTTGGGTTCCATTATGAATAATTTTTGTTACACGTTTTCCACAACTCCATGATACCATGGACTCTGCAAACGAGAAGCATCACCATGAGCAAGTTCTCAACCTCATCCTTGTACACAATTAGTCTTTGAATATAGATCCAAGCTAACTTTGAATTCCCCTTGTTGCATTCAGTCCATTGCTTGACCTTGTAGGAAGGGGTTGCACCATAGAAGGTCGTGCTCATTTTTCATACAACTTTTATATAAGGGAAGGTAGCCATTAATAATAGGAATGTAGTCCAAATAGTTACAACAAAGGAAAAATCTAAATGGTCAGATGGAAAAAAAATGTTAATGAAGACTTAAATGGAAACCACGAACCATAATCATTAGTGATCAAAGATGTATGCATAGCCCTCCATACTTGAACATATCCCTCCATGACATTGCAATAATGATTCATTAGATAACTTAAGAACGTGTGTGTCCTCCTAAATAGGATGGAATACATATGTATATGCATGTGTGTGCAATAATCCAGAAGGAAACACTTTTTTTTAAGGATGGTAATGGAGAAGGCAACACTTTTTTTTAAGGAGGGTGGCATCTTCGTTGACAAATGTCTCCCTATTTGATGCTTTATTCTTTTTTTCTTTAACATCCTCCAAATTTATGTTATTAAAGTATTGTAATAATACTTTGTTTTCGCTATGACATTTATGTCAACCATTTAAGTGTAAATGTAGAGGAATATCGTAATAATAATACTTTGTTTTCACTATGATAATTATGTCAACCATTTCAGTGAAAACTTAGGGAATGAACATAGTTTAAACTCACCAAATAAATTTGTATTAAACTTATTTCTAATTAGATATGGTATCTATGGAAAATCAATATCATATTTGGGGAAACTGAAAAAATAAATTTGGTTAAGAGAGATTCATTCTCATCCATTAGAATTCAAAAACATAGAAGAGATTCAATTCATAAACCAACCCCTCTTATATTATATATTAATTATTTAATTTAATTTAATTTATTATATATTAATTATTTATCTTAATTTAATTAATTAATATTGAGGCAGGTAGTAGCTAATTAATTAATGTAATGGACGGGTAATAATTTTGGAAAGCTAAAATTGAATTTAGTAGACTACAATTATCAACAAAAAAAAATGTTTTTTAATTAAGCTAATAGACATATACCTATTGACAATGTGAGGTTTAATGATATTTTAATCAAAAAGATAGTTTATATGGACACATTTTAATATTTTTAGAATATTCTTCGTCTTCACAAGAAATTGGGGGTTAAGATTTTATGGATTATCTTCCTTGCATGTCAAAACATGGTCAGATTATTTTTTGTACCTGGTTTTCGGGGCGTCAATTATTTATTGTGCCTAAATTTTCCTAAGCTAGGGGTTTAAACCCATTTTTTTCCTCATAAAAAAAAGAGTAAATTTTATTTCATATGGAAAGAAAATTTACATTGTGAAAAATGCACGTGGGGACATGCATTTAGTCTATCATACCTCCCATACCTAGGAGGGCCCGAGAAAAAGAGATATATCAAAATACCCTATAAAGGGGTGTTATTTCGTTATGCATTCTGAAAAAATGCACATGGGGACATGCATTTAGTCTATCATACCTCCCGTGCCTGGGAGGGCCTGGAAAAAAGAGATATATCAAAATACCCTATAAAAGGGTGTTATTTCTTTATACATTCACAAAAATGACCAACGGCCTTTGTTTCAAAAATATGGACAATAGTGACCAAAGAGTAGCTCTGTTAAAATACTGTGAAACCGTCCAAAATCAAAAGGATTGTTTTCCATGGAAATAATACACTGTGTATATACCAAATGATATAAACTCTTATATCAACAATCCAAAATATGGACAACATTTCAAGCTACTTCCAAGAGCCAATAGCATGATACCTATATTATATAGATTGTCCGCATGGTTTAAGAGAAAAATCTCACTCTCAAAAAATGCCACGAAACATAATTGAAAGGAACATAAATGAAAGGAATCATCTATGCTAATATAGGCCTTCATGGCCCGCTACTTCTATAAATGGTCAATGATAATATCCAAAATTTTATCCTTCTCTGAATTCAATTATATTCCACTGCCCATGAGCCAATAGAGTACCCTCCTTAGAGAGTTTGTCGACCTCCCTGTTTATTTCCCTGTAGACATGATGAATAAAGTAATTTGTATAAGAGTCCAGAATAATAAAAACTTCTTCAAGGAGGGGCAAGACTCCTATGTTGAGACACTTTTTTGATTTCGTGATCCATTTTATGATCACCATTGAGTCACCAAATATTTGAAGATTTGATATCCCTTTTTCCCCAACAAAATTTAATAGCAATTTTCGGGCCAATGGCTCATCATAATTATTTGTTCCAGGACCCAACCCCATTTTCATTTTAAAGAGATGGGAATATTAAAGGTGTAGTACAACTCCTCCACCACACAATTGTCCCTCATTTTGTGATGCCCCGTCAAAATAATCCCACGACCTCGCACAGTCCACTATTTTCTACTATACCTACCTTACCGGAGGAACATATTTCCCTTGTGGAAAGAGGGATAGGATGCTAAGGCTTTGTGCAAATATCTATTATGGAATGGAAGTTTTCTCGTTGAAAATGATATAGTTCTACGCCAACCATACACCCCAGTTTATAACTAGAGGGATAACTTTTATATTAAGGTTTTTGGGATCTTGCATCAAATTTTTCCAATCCTCTTCAATCGTTTTTCCTTTCCAATTACATTCCAATCGAAGACCTCTTATTCATTCAATCCATGTCTAATGGAAAAAGGGGCAGACTAGACAGAGATGAATTCTAGTTTCCTCAGTGCCCTTGCAAAGTGAACACCAACCTTGGCCTTCCATAACTCTATGTTTCATTTTGTCCAAATTTGGGAACTTATTTTTTATCGAACACCACACGAAGAGACGGAATTTTAAAGGACACTTTATTTTCCATATCCCTTTCCACCACCAAGAAGGTTCTTGTTGGAGGATATCAATGTTTATTTGTATGTAGTCTACTTTTGGTGTATAAATCCCATGGGTATTGTGTTTCCATACTAGTTCGTCCTCCTTGTCTTTATCTAGATGTGCCCTATTTTGAGAGCTTTGATATAGTCATTCCTCTACACTATAAATCCCTCACCCAGACCCAATAGTAAATCCCATTTCCATTCATTTCCCCACACCATGGTTCTAATTATATCGGAGATCAAGGCCAAGTGAAAGAGACCTCATTCGTGGAGGATATCAATTTAGTGGTTGGGGGAGTAGGTGTTCCATGTCACTTCCCGGCTAGGGATCCTTCTCAATTCTAACTTTTGTACCTCTTCCCACCCTCCAAGCTAGTCCTTTCTCAACCATTGAGAAATAATTTAAAATGGATTTCCAAATAATCGTGAAATTTTTCACTTCCTTTATGGCCCTTTTGATCCAGTTCCACTGAATCCAAGAAAATATGTTTTTGGGTGACCACCTTAGTCCAGAGAATTTTTTTGGCAATCAATCTTCATCCTACATTGTCTTCTAGCTATTTGGAGAATCGATGAATATTTTTCATCCCCCACCCCCCAATAGCTTTAGGACTTCCAATGTTTCCCATTTGATATAAGCCATAACAAAATGTTCCTTTTGACCTTCCCATAAGAATCTGAAGCAAATTCTCCTGATTCTCTCCAACATTCCTTTTGGGACCCATGCCAAAGATATCCAATATACCAGGATAACTTCCAACAATGACTTGACTAAGACCAATCTCCTTGCTCTCAATAACCAGCGGAAGCTCCATGACTTCAATATCCTTTCTATATTAGCTACAAGCGAGTCTTGATCCTTGTTTTCATATATGTTGGGTTTTAGATGAAGGCTAAGATACTTCAAACCTTCATCAAAAGGATTTGACTCAAAAGGAAAATATTCCTTGTAAGATCCTACCTCCTCTTCCTTCATGAAGTGTGCAGACAAAGTGGGATTTTGTCCATTTATCTTCATACTTGTAGCACAACCAAAAATGTCTAAGATATATCTTAACTTCTTCGCATCACGTCTTAGAAAACTTTAAAATATTAGGACATCATCCACAAAGAGAAGATGTGAAATCCTTAGGGTTGGACACAAGGAGACAACAAAAAACTTCCCTATGATTTTAGCTTCATTAATGGCCCTATTGAGCCCTTCCGCCACTAGAAAAAAAAAGAGGTGATAAGGGATAACCTTGCCTTAGTCCTCTTTCAACTGAGAAGAAGGAAAAGGGCAAAACCATTTATTAGGACAACAGATGACACTATCAAAATACAACTCATGATCCAATTTATAAAGGGGAGTTCAAAACCCAAATGGTTTAGTATCATCCTCAAATAAATCCAACTGACTCTGTCATATGATTTTGAGAGGTCTATCTTGAGTATTTCCCCTTTTAACTTCTAGGTTTTGATACTATGTAATGCCTCTTGTGCTAGTCAAATATCTTCATGGATATGTCTAGCTTCCAAAAAAACAAACTGCTCCCATGAAATGAGCTTCCAAAAAACCAAACTGCTCCCATGAAATGGATTTTTCTATCACCTTATAAATACAGTTACATAAAGAGATAGGTATGAATTCTTCCAAGGTCTGTGGATCATCCTTTATGGGAATAAGATCAATGAAGGTTGCATTTAGTTAATTGTTTCTTCAATATTCTTCGACAACCTTTAGAATAGCGTTCTCGATGAGTTTGTAAAGACCCACAAAAAAATCCATTGTCCACCCGTCCGGGCCTGGAATATTGTATTTTTTTAAACTATGCAGTACCTCTTTAAGTTATTCTTCATAGACTTCTTACATAAGATTCATATTATCTTCCTCTTCTACAAACCATGGGAATAATAAGGCCATCTGTACAATAACATCAATTTATGCAGTACCTCTTTAAGTTATTCTTCATAGACTTCTTACATAAGATTCATATTATCTTCCTCTTCTACAAACCATGGGAATAATAAGGCCATCTGTACAATAACATCAATTGTGACTCTTCCTTCAGCTGTGAATAAATTTTTTAAATGTTGAGAGCCTAGCTGTGTTAGATCCTCAAAAGATGTAAAATTTTTACCAAAGGAATCCTTAATGATCCAAATAGTATTTTACATCTTCCTCCCCTTTGCATAATCCTAGAATAATTTATTTTTTTCATCCCATTTTGTAACCAAAGTTCTCTACTCTTTAACCTCCACTCTGCTTCTCTTGCTTCCAGAAGTTGCCTTCTTTTCTAAAGTTAATAAGGCCTCTTTGGTTTCAAGAGATGAGAAACCTCCACCCTCTGTGTCGTATATTGATTGTAATTCTGCTTCTGTGTTAATAATATCCTACTTGTTCATCTGCTTCTTCTTTCTAACCCATTCAATCGTGGCCTTTTTTTTTAAAAAAAAATATTGAGTAAACTAAACCGCTGCCCAATCTTCCTGATTGATGGGATTCCATAGATGCTTTACGAGGTTTATGAATTCCTCATCCTTTAACCATGATGAATATAATTTGAAAGGGATTGTTGGTTTCCTTTTGTTTCCTGCAACTTCCAGAAAGATTGGGTGGTGATCAGATTCACATCCTGATCCCACCCATTGTCTGAAGAAAAGACGGAACTTTTCTAGGTTTGCAGAAATGAGGAAGTGATCTAATATTTTTGTAGAATATTCTTCCCCCATCCTCTTGTTTCTCCAAATTGGGAAAATCTTTGTGGGAGCAATGTCTAATAAACCCAAATCTCTCAGTTTGTGGCTGAAATAGTTCGACTGTGCATCAGCATAGGTCCTTTGACGTCAGGACTCTACAACTCCCAGGGAAAAATTTAGATCTCCCTCAAGGATGAGGTTCCTTTCCTTTGTAAAAGACTTAACCAAAAGGTTAGCCTAGAACTATATGCGATCTTGGGAGGGGACATAAACATTTAAGATCCTGAAACTACTTCCAATTTCCTCCATACTAACAGTCGTGCCCATCCCTAAAAAAAAACCCAAGAGTTTATGAGCTTGATATATCTTGGTCCCCATCCCATGGCCAATCCCCTCGATCAGAATTTTTCATCCAAACCAATGAAATTCCATCGTTTAAAAAGTTTCTCCGGGAGAGGGACAACCAACATTGCATCACCTAGAGTCTCCTCAAGCATCAAAATATCCAACTAAGTAGACTCCAAAATCCTATGGAGAGACAGTTTATTCAATGGGATCGCCACACCCCTGCAGTTGAACAAGAGTACATTCATTTTGCACCCGGCTACGGGGTTTGCACTACTCTAAGGGCCCTAGTGATGGATAATTGGCATCTGGTTACAATATCCATGGCAACCCTCGACTGAGCTTTTGAGAGGTAGGATTTTCTGCCCCTCCCCTTGTTATTATAAAAAGGCATAGGATTTAACCCCAACCCCTCCAGCTTGATATTTGACTCCCCTGAGGCTTGAATGAGTCGATTTATCAATTGGTGGAGCACCGTGTATTCCTATGATAATTTTGAGGATTCTTGGATTAGGCTAGAAGGGTAAGAACGGGTAGGGACAAAGGCATGGACTAAGGAAAATTGTGCCAGAGGTAGATTTGAAGGAGATGAGTAGTAGATAGTGGGTGAATTCGAGGAAAAAGGAATATTCTTCAGTGTTCCTACCCATTTTTTCCCCATAAGGGGACAAAAAATTTAAAGGAGGGGACCATGGGGTCATATCCATATGTGTCGATATTCCCTTCTAATCATTCTCAAGGTGGCTTCAAATGACGTTGGAGATCCTTTATTTGAGCTTGAACCTGATCCCGAACAGGTGCAGATGGTTGTGTCTTGGCGCAATGAATCGTCCTTATTACTTTGTGCCATAGCACCATGGTTGGAAAAATATACCCTACCTTGCTTTGAAGAATGAATGGATGAAGCCTCCCCAATCAACAAAGCTGCTATATTCTTGTTCCTCTCCCATATAATGTCTTTCCTCTTCTGATTCATGGGTAGGGTGCACTAGGTGGCCCTGTGACTGTGCTTATGGAACCTGTGGCATTTGAACGAGATGCCCTCATTATCCAGTTTTTGCATAAAGACTCTATTCCCCCAGGTCAGTTCAATATCCCCCGAGAGCCTTTTTTTAAAATTTAGAGAGACAAGGATACGGGAAATTAACATCCTTCCAGTGGAGATGAAGGACATGTCTTCATCCATATAGGTTCCAAGTGCATTATGTATACATTCAAAACCCTTCACCGTCCATAATTCGGGTGGAAGACCTGAAAATTGGACCCAAATCAGGAGTTCGTCGATTCTTTCATGACTGGCGTCGAAGAACGACGTCCATCTCTTGAGAAGAAGCAACGTCGAGTCTATGTACCATGGAGCTTTTAGAACCTTAGATACATATGTGCAACGCTCTCTATGTACCATGGAGCTTTCAGAATCTTTGATACATATGTGCAACTCTCTGAAATTTTAACATGAACTAGCCTTTGGATAATAAGTGGACCGAGGGAAAAGAAATCAACAAGCATGTTAAATATTTTTTTCCCCAGACCCTCAGCGAATTGATTCCCAGATGGAGGCCATTTTCTCGACCCACCGTCTCCCTTTCTGCCATGTCCGGAACCTCAGGAAGCATAATGTCGTCCCCTAGGGCCAACTTTTGAGGCTGAGCGACGGGTTTTATTCCAGTCCATATTTTTTGTGTTTTAACCACTGGCTTATCCATGGATCACCCAGGAGTCGCTTCCTCCTACTAACCTCCTGAGGCCCAGTGGGAAAGAAGACTCACGGTTCGAATCCTCCTCACCAGGAGCCTGGGCTGTCGACAAGGGAGGCGAAGCAATGGAATTTTCCAGATCAAAATAAAAAGACATACCCAACTCCTACTCTTTTGGGATACACTCTTAGAAGTAATCACAAGCCGCTAAAGGTGAAGACCATTCCAAACAAGGGAATTCTAGTCCAACACCGTTGGGGAGCAAAACGAGGGCCGTTTGGGAAGAGTCCCTCAAATGGGAATAATGTCTGCATCCAACCTCTACACCTATGAATGCAACATATTTGAGATATTCCAAGGAGGGGAGGGAAATTTGTTTTCCAAGGGAGTAGCCTCGAGGCCCAGGGCTAGGGCCGACCCACAAGACGGATGGTTTTGAAAAATAAGAAATGCCCCATCGGGAAAATCACAGACCTGAGAGCTAGGCTTGGAAGCTGTAACTACCCCGTGAGCCTCCCCATCTGGACAACAATAGGAAAAGGACCCAAGTCAGGCGCGGAGTATTTTCCACCTCGCACACACCAAATCGGCTACCTATCCGATAGATCTCGGTCATAGTCCGATATCACCAGAAAATTCTTGGTTTTCCCTTCCCTTTCCGTCACAACTGAAGAAAAAGACAATTTCCCACTTGTCGCCTGACAAAGAAAAATGATGATGGAATAGCTACAGCGCAACGGGGAGGTGGAGCCACATGGAGTATGGGTGGGAGCCTCGTGGTGAGGTGGAGCCAGATGGCGTATGAGTGGGAACCTCGTGGTGTCCTGCGGCTAGGGTTTCTGCATGCCTCCTCCTCCATCTGTTAATAAAAGTAAAATTCTTCTTCATGCCCACGATTAAAATTCATGTCTCGCTCAGGATTTTAGCTACGTCAGTTATTTACTTATTTACTACGTGAGATTCTTTTATTTTTTTAACTGTGCAGAGTTTTTTTATTTGATTTTTTTAAGTGCATGGTTATTTTATTTTTCTTCTGTGGGTTTTTACCCATTACCGTGTGAAGTGGTTTCACCAAATTAATTAATTAATTAGAAATAGCGAATACCTATCACCGTTTAAGAGCTAGTTGCCTAAACATAGAGAAATCACAAATTATACAAACCTTAACCATAACGGAATCATACAAGGTTTACACATTAAACCCCACAACGCAAGCATTTGAAACGACGCGCTTGGAATCAGAAGGTCCATAATATTATTAATTATTCACGTTAAAATGTTTGATAGAATCATAGAACGATCCAACAAACAAAGAAAATTGAAATCAGTACCAACATGACAAAGTACTTCTTCAGCAAAAGAAATACAATTATTAAAAAAGCATCGGTAGGGGCAGTGAGTGACTAGAAGTTGTAATCTTTTATTTATTTTTTGATTCCTTCTTTTTTTGATGTTCATGGAAGACATAACCCCCTGCTCCCACTGCAGTTGTTGCTGCAATCTCCTCCTCAATATTGTGCCTGTGCACGTTTTCTGGATCCTTGTTAGCTTGACGTTGCTCGTACTGTGACCTAATTAGTATTCCGATGATAGTATATGTAAATGCTGTAAGTCCAAAAAAAAATGTATCTTTTATGTTGACCTAGTTTATTGAGTTACCACAAGTTACAGTAGTTCAGGAAGTTACAGGAATTCAGACTCTATAAAACGATTAATCCCTTCCATCAGTAAAACCAATTGACCTCGTCGCCACTAAATTTAGAATTAAGGAATAAGAGATATATATAGAGTACGAGTGCAAACGTTCCACCAGCAACTACTCCGAGTTCCCCTAAATGCTCCATTAGCTTATGATGCTTCTCCTCCTTCATCGCCTTCTGGTACGACGTCGCCTTCGAGGCGGCGTTCTGGTTCTCCTCTTCCTTGGTGGAAGTGATGGTGGTGCTCATGTTTATTCTCAGACACCCTTTCCAAAATTTCGAGGAGAACGGATTTGAAGGAAATTAAGAAACTGACTTGTACAACCTTACAATAATGAAAACAGAATTGAATTAGATCACGATGGAATGCAAGGAAATGAAGAGATTGACTTGTACACTCTCACCATATTCAAATTGCTGAACAGGTTAGATTAAATGAAGGGATGGTAAGGAAGTGGCGTTTTATATATAGCCAGAGTTGAATATTAAACACACAGTACCGTGTTGAAACCACATTCACGCATAAGAAAGTGCGCAGCCACCAAAATAGTTGGTACACCCACATGGTCTGTCCTTATTCGAAAGAGGGGACCGCAGAAAAAGGTACGATTGATAAAAGGTGCCACTAATTTGATATCATTAAGTGATGACACATATATAATTATTAAATCCATAATCGTGATTATAAAAATCTTGGTTCTAGATGAGGAGAAGAAAACGAGGTCTGTCAGCAGTAACGTGGGCCTATTGAGTATATATATTTGTTTTTGTTAATGTCATGCATAACCATGGAACCAGGAGAACAGAATACCTGGACCAGGGTACCATTATTTTTAGTGTTCCATCTACTCTATGGAAAACATCTAAAAAGTAAAACTTTTAGACTAAGTTATTTTGAAGTAACTTTTCTTCTAATTAAGAGGATTCAGTAATAGAGGAAATCATTATTTTTTTTAATGAATTTACAATTTTAATATACAAAGTTATCATTTTTTATGGATTTATAATTTTGATTAACTGAATTGTTAGTGTAAAAATATCTTAAATCAGAATCAAATTCCTCAAATTGAACTTAAGTTGAAAATGGATCTACACTAATTACAACAGCATACCATTACTTAAAAAATCAAAACTAAATTTGATAATATCTCTCATTATATAATCCTTAAATAGTATGTGTTAATAGTATGCTTTCTTTTCACAATATATTTTTATATATTTTCATTCATTATATTCACATTTTATTTTTTACCTTTTTTGTTTTTATGTTGACTTTCA
>JZKD02S1752312.1:167857-183863 GCA_000966675.3 Picea glauca | reverse complement strand
TAGAATAGAAATAAAATTCCAAAAAACTTTCCTTAATTTCTTATATCTATTAAGTTTCAATAAATGTGTGATTGGTATTCATTTCACACACACACATATATATGAGGAAGTAGAAATCACCTACCTACAACTATAATATGTAATAACATATTACATGTAATATGTAATAACATATTACATGTGTTATATGTAATACATAATACATATTACATGTAATGTGTAACATATGTTATATGTAATATACATATAACATATTTTATACATAATACATATAACATATATATTATGTAATACATATGTTATATGTATTACATATTACATATGTATTATGTATTAAATATAGCATATGTTATATGTTATTACATATAACATATTACATGTAATATGTTATTACCTGAAATAACATATTACATATGTTTTTTCTGGGGGATTACGTGTAAGCGTCAGAAGAATTGCAGGACGAAAGGTCGGTTACTCCAAACCATCATCACATGTCCCCGCAATTGGAAAAGCGTACGTGATGTGACATAATGACATCAACAAAAGTGTCATGGAAGTGTTCGGAAATTAATGGTTCAGGACGTTGGGGGTGTGTGGATGTGAAATCCTCCGAAGTCCCGAAGCTCCGAAATCCCGGAGCTCACATGCTTGAATTTCCACAGTGAGTGTCAGCTGTTGGATGCCAAGTAGTAGCGAACGGTTGATCCACCCTACTTCTGGAGTTCATTAATTCGAAACTCTGGGAGTCTGTTTTAATGTGTTATTAAGGTTTTTTAAACCCGAAGTTCTGCGTAAGCACCTATCGATCTAGCGCTTGGTCACATCCCTTGATCACATGGGTTGGGATCTAAGAAAAAAAAAGGGCTAATGTCCAAAAAAAAAAACATTATTGCAAAGAAGAGAAAAGCTCGGAGAGAAAATGAAATTTGAACATTTTTCTTAAATCAGATTGGCCTAGGAATGTTGTGAGATTTGTTAAGGAATGATGGCCTGACAAATTTTGGTTGTTTACATGTTGTGTTTGCAAAAGTTTAACGAGTGTCAGAATTGAATAGAGTTGCCACTAAGTGAAAATAAATGGAGGAGGTAGAGACTGCTTCCAGTTTAGAGAATGAAGCAAAAGGAATAATTGTCCATTTGGGAGTTGAAGGATCGAACTCCAATGGGCATGGAGAAGAGATATATAAGGAAGGGCATATGATGAAAATCATTGATCAATTGCATAAATATGCCCAGACTAACTGAGCAAATAACAGAAATCTCATGAAAGCTAAGGAACAATAGGGATAATTCAACTTAAAGTTGATGAAGAGTTTGGAGAGAATAAAAAGGAGAGTGACTCAAGCAAATCAGGGAGTCGCAAGACCCTTGAGAATAAAAGAAAATCAAGAAGCGTTAGCAGGTATCGTCGTCACTCCTCGAAGGAGTCCAATAAGGAGACACACAGTAATTCAAGCCCATCTCCTACCAGAAAACATAGGAGATCTGGAGTGGATGAACTGAAGGGTGAAATGAACAAGATTAAGCCTCCTGCATTTGATGGAGAACATAAGAAGGAGGAAGATGTTGATACATGGTTGCTTGACATGAGGAAATATTTCCAATTGAAAAATTATTCCTCTCATGCAGAAGGAAGAATTACAATGTATCAACTAAAGGGAAAGACATCCATGTGATGGAATCAACTTGTGTAGGTGCAACACGTTAGAGAGAAAGATATTACCTGGAAAGAATTCAAGAGGTATTTCGAAAATAAATACTTGACTAAAAGATACTATGACATAAAAATGAAATAGTTCTTTGAACTCAAGTTGGGCAACATGTCCATTTATGAATACGAACAAAGGTTCTTGGAGTTGTTGAAATATGTCTCGTTCATCAAAGATGAGACTATCAAAATTCAAAGGTATCTGAGTGGACTACCACCTTCCATTGGGGACAAGATTCAGTATGATGACCCTAATAATATGGAAGAAACGATAAGGAAAGAAAAACGATTATATGAGAAGCAAAGAGAAAAGCCTACTTTTCGAAAGGCTTGGGATGACCAGAAGAAGTTTAAGAAAGAGCAGAGGCAGAAGGGAAACAAACCTCCCTTTTTCAGAAACAGGCCTCAAGGGAAGCCATCGTTTAGAGAGCCAAGAATGGTTGACGTAGGGGGACAAAGGCCAATGCAGATGCCCATTCAGTGTTAGGTCTATTAGGGAAACCACAAGTACAGAGACTGTCCCCAAAAAAATGGCAAAGTGAGAGTTTTCCACAGTGTTCAACAAGATGAAACAATGGAGGACATGGGCAGTAGAATACCATGATCTATGAAGCCCTAGACAACAAGCAAGCTGAATTTCAATCACACATGATCGAAGTGGAAGGTATGATCAACAACCATGCCTTTACCATTTTAATTGATTTAGGGGATATTAATAGTTATGTAGACCCTAGGGTGGTGGAAATTTTGTAATTGTCAAGAAGAAAACATGGAAAATCTTGGTTAGTGCAGCTGGCTACAAGAACCAAGAGAAAGGTTACGAAGTTGGTTAAGTCCTGTCTAGTGGACATGAATGGATTGAACACAAGGGATGAATTGAACATTCTTCCTTTAGGTTCCTATGACTGTCTAATTGAGATGGATTGGTTGGACTAGCACCATGCCATCCTAGACTGTCATAACAAGGCATTCACTTTCCTGGATGAGGAGGGGAATCAAAAAACAATGCAAGGAATTCCCAAAGGTGTTGTTATCATGGAAATCTCAGCAATATAGCTCAAGAAGTAATACAAGAAAGGTTGTCAATTATTTGCAGCCCACATAGAGGAAGCACCTAAGGATAAAGTATCAAATATCAAAGATCATGCGTTACTAAAATATTTTGAAGATGTATTCCAGGAGGCATCCAGATTACCCCCGAAGAGAGATATTGAATTATCTGTAAACTTGATGCCTGGAGTAGCTCCAGTGTCAAAAACTCCTTACAAAATGAGTACACCAGAGTTGAAAGAACTGCAGTTGCAGCTTGAAGAGCTTCTGAAGAAGGGGTATATACACCCAAGTGTGTCACCTTGGGGTGCCTCAGTCCTATTCATGAAGCAGAAGGATGGGACGTTGAGATTATGCATTGATTTCAAACAATTGAACAAAGAGAATGTAAAGAACAAGTATCCTCTGTCGAGGATCGATAGTCTCTTTGACCAGTTGAAGGATGATAAGATATTTTAGAAAATAGATCTCAGAGCAGGATATCACCAGGTAAGAATAAAGGATGAAGACATCAGCAAGACCGCCTTCAAAACAAGGTATGGTCACTATAAATTCACAGTGGTGCCATTTGGGTTGTTGAATGCACCCGTTGTTTTTATGTGCCTAATGAATGGTGTATTCAGGGATTATCTGGACAAGTTTGACATAGTCTTTTTGGATGGCATCCTGGTGTATTCCAAGTCAGAGGAAGAGCATGAACAACATCTGGTGATGGTGTCGCGGGTGTTAAGAGAGCACCAACTTTATGCCAAATTGATCAAGTGCTCATTTTATCAAAACATAATCCATTATTTGGGGCATATAATTTCAAAGGATGGGATAGTTGTGGATCTTGAGAATATAGAATCCATTAGAGAATGGAAAGTGCCAAAGAATGCAACATAATTCATATCCTTTATGGGTCTATCTAGATATTACAGAAGGTTCATTGCAGGTTTCTCAAGGATAACTCACCCTATCACTTCCTTGCAAAGGAAGGAGAAGAAATTTCAATGGACAGAAGAATGTGAGAAAAGCTTCCAGTGATTGAAGCAGTTGTTAACCAGTTCTCAAATCCTGAGGATTGTAGATCCGAATGAAGACTTTGTAGTGTGTACATACGCATGAAAAGAAGGACTGAGAGGAATCCTTAGTCAGAATGGGTTTGTAATTTGTTATGAATCTAGAAAGTTGAAAGAGAACGAAAGGAACTATGCAACTCATGATTTGGAGTTGGTGGCCATTGTTCACGCTCTGAAGAAATGGAGGCATTACCTCATGGGAAGGAGGTTTGAACTGAGGACAAACCATAACGGGCTGAAGTATTTGTTTGATCAGCCAACCTTAAATGCTAGGCAGAGTAGATGGTTGGAATTCCTTTGTGAGTACGACTTTGATATCAAGCATATCAAAGAAAAATAGAACAAAGTGGATGATGCACTCAAAAGGAGAGTGCATGAATTACATGCTACAACCATCAGCATGTACCGAACTGATATTAAAGGAAGAATTTTGGAGGCTGCAAATGCAAATTTGCAGTACATGGATTTGGTAGCAAAGCTACAACAAGGTGAGATGCCACAGAAAGTGGAAAATTATAAATTGGAAGCCGATGGAACACTTCTGTACAATAACATAATTTATGTACCTAATGTACAGGACTTGAAACTTATGATTTTGAATGAAATGCATAATGTGCCTTATGTAGGGCACCATGGATATCAGAAAATTGTGGCAGCAGTCAAGAGTCATTACTTCTAGCCACGTATGAAAAAAGAAATTGTAGAATACATCACTAGATGTATGGAGTGTCAGAAGGTTAAATCTTAGCAAAGACACCCAACAAGGTTGCTACTACCTTTACCCATTCCTGAGTGGAAGTGGGAGGTAGTAACAATGGATTTCATCACAGGATTGCCCAGAACAGACAAGAAGAATGATTCAATCATGGTGGTGTTGGACAAGCTTATGAAAGCTAACCATTTTATTCCATTAAAGACTACTCACAAGGCAGCTAATGTTGTTGATAATTTTATGAGGGAAATAACATGATTGTACGGTATTCCCAAGATAATTGTGTTTGTCAGGGACCCGAAATTCACCTCAAAATTCTGGAAAGGGTTATTCAAAGGGTTCGGAACGAATCTGAATTTCAGCATTGCTTATCATCATGAGTCTAATGGGCAGACAAAGAGGGTGAATCAAGTAATAAAATATATAATAAGAATGTATGTGATTATTATATAATTATAATTATATAATAACTTATATAATGATAATTATACTAAGTTATAATTATAACCTTAAGTTATAATTATAACTTTAGGTTATAATTATAATTATAACATAAAGTTGGATGAGGTACTACAAAAGAAAGAATTATGATTATAATTTTAACCTAATATGATAAGAGTTATTATTATTATTATTACATATTACATGTAATATGTTATTACATGTAATAACATATTACAAAAGTTGGATGAGGTAGTACAAAAGAAAGAATCCTCACATGGGACATGAAACTAGCAGGTGAATAATGTCATTAATGAGCATAAAAAGGAAAAGTAAGGCTCCATAGCCTTGAAGGTAGAGATGTGTAGAGAATTCCAAGATTGATGTGGAAGGAAATAAAGAGCTTAAGAGGTGGTGTGTGAATAATCTCTATGTGTCAAGCATAGGAGTTCCAAGGAAAGATTTGTTAGATATGACTTATCTACTGTCTAAAAGCTTAAATAAGAGTTCACACTGGAAGCAAGATGTCAATGAAAAGGAATTGGAATGCTCTCTCACTTCAAAAGTAGCACTAAATGAAAATGGATTTCCATTAGGGAATGGTACTAAGTGGGAAAGAATGGCCAGGTGGAACATGGCTGGAAAAGTGTTCAGACCCAGGGAACCATAGTGCAGATGAGAATAATGGGAGCACACAAGGCATTAAGGATCTAAAGGAATTCAAGGACAACCAACTGCAACAAAAATAGATAAATAAATAAGTGAATGGAAACAAAAATGCACTAGGGTGCATAAAGCATACAATGAAGTTAAATTGCATATGCATTAGTAGGCATGCTTACAGTAAATGTTTGGTGCATATGGATGTGTAATCTTTCATATGTACATTCTTGGATATGCATATAACATGTTGGTGAACTTAGAATAGTCTGTTATTATCAAATAATGTTTGATTATGACTAAAGGATGGATTATGTATTCAGGAAAAATGATATAGCAGGGTTAAATATGTGAATGTTGTTGTTGCTTATAATTTCCATCCAGGTCAAGACCCATGAGGATGGAAGGAATGGTGATCAAAATGATGAAGGGGGAAGTCTGTGAGATTCTACAAATATCAGTTGGTCAGACAACAACAAGTAGGTTGGTAACAACCAGGTAGGTATGCTTTTAGTTTCTGTTGATGCATACATACTGAAGGGGATCGAGGTAAGGGTTTCCTCATTTAATTTTTAGTATTTAAATTGATATGTAATGGTTGAAGGCCTAGATTGTGTAACTGTTGTTGATGATAGAACGCACTTAGATAAAATGTCAGTTGCATATTATGTTATGATTGGTTATGGGATCATAACCAGGTTAATTCAAGAGACATACTCCTTATATAACAATGAATACCAGTAAGCTAGTTATGTATGAGACTACGACATGGTTGGATATGGAAAGGTATGGATACGAAAAAGGTTATGAGCCACACAGGTACGAAAAGCTTCCTACCTTTAAATAAAACTTGGACTGCAACCTTTTTGCTAACACTAATGAACACCACAGAATTATATTCTTAGTGTAGTGTTCAAGACGAAAAGGAAGGCATCCAATTAATTGGGAAGACAATAGGAAGTGTGTGGAGAATGTGTCAACAAATTGGCCATAATTCCAACTTATGGATGGTGAGATACATGATTGAGATGAAAAGCATTATGTAATTCAATGCAAGGTGCATTGAATAAGTATGCATTGAGAATATAGAATTGTATATTAAAAGCAATAGTTGAATGAGTTTTGTAAGTACATGCATATATATTATTGCATGGAAATAATTGTTACTAACAACTGAAATGTTGTGAACTCATGAAGCTGAGGACATTTCAGGAGTTGCTAGACATTGCAACAGTAAAGTTGCAAGTCAAGTAGTCACATGAGCATTGACTACAAGAAATTTTCTTGTTCAGAAAAAGAAGTAATGAACTTACAGATAATACTGTGAACATGCATATACATAGAATGACGAGTCGTTATAGTTTATTAAATTGTTGGGTAATTGTGATTGAATTTCTAGGTGCAGGAAATTTTAAGATCACTGCATAACATTTTGTACATATTGCAATCGAATTATGATGTACAACAAATACTGACAATTTGTTGGATGTATGCAAGATGAAGAATTATAGGAAAAATGGTATGCAGTTTGGTGCCTGTGGAAAACCACAAGGATGGTTGCATTCATAATATGGAAACAACCAAGATGAATTATGAAATAGAATTTCATGTTTTGGGGAAAAATTTGAATTCCCTTTTGAACTAGTTAGAGTTCCTAAATGAATTATTTTATGTTTTCTCGTGATAAATGCATGTGGGTGATGTAGATGAGATGATGTTGATTAAGGTTGGAATGTTGACTACAAAGAGTAGCTCGGGGAAGATGTTTATTGGAGACAACAAATCTTACCCTGTGGATCCCCGGTGGATCTGAGTGTGTGTACACTTATCCTTGGGTTTCCTTGGAGCCCTGGAGGGAGAAGTGTCGGGATAGGTTCCCCGGTATGAGGCCTGGAGGGTACCTGGAGACCTTGAGGGCAGTTGGAACTCTCGGAGCCACGGTACTATGAGACTTCCTGAGTCGGCCTGTTGTTGAAGCCCAACAAAAGGGAGGTGTAGCAGCCGATGGACTGTATGACAATGAAGGTGTAAACTCTTGGGGTGGGACAAGCATGTGGGGAAGGAGATACTGTTGGTTGGAGTGTTGTTGAGGTTTGGTACCTTGGTCTATACCATGTTGATGTGGAAGGTCTTATCAATCAAAATATAAGTATCAATTCTCTATTTATTGTATGTTGTATATCTTGTATACAGGTTATAATGTTATTAAAATTGCATGTATATGCATATATATACATTGAATATATGCTTGCATTACCTGCATCAATGACTGTACATAATGTGTTTCATGTTTCATTGCTTAAGAAATATATACTCGATGTTAATCATGTTATGGATTGGAATGTGATTCAGGTAGAGAAAGAAGGTGTCTTGCAAGTGCATTCAGTGCGCATATTGGAACGGAAGAGAAAACAACTACAAAATTGATCTGTAGGGCTTGTAAAGGTCCAATGGACATGGTACGGTCCTGAGGATGCGACATGGGATCATGAGGACGCTCTGCGGGCAGAATACCCGCATCTTTTTGAAGATTTTGGAAATCTTTCTCATGTTGTGTAAAGAGTTGCATTGAGGATAGTGAAAAAATAAGGGGAGGGGATTGTAATACCCCAAGGACGTGCCCCAGTTATATCTATGTATTGTAAACATGTTTTGTAGGCTGGTGAGCCGAGCAATTGTAATCTAGTAAGATTATGTGTAAATGGGCCGAAGAGCCTAGGTGTTAAAGGCCATGAGCCTATTTTGTACATGTAATTATGCACTTTGTTAATATAAAATATCATTTCATGTAGACTGACCACAAAGAAAGAGTGATGGGGGACTAAGCTTCCACAAGGTTGGGTAAGGGAGGAGGCTAAGTGTTTGGGCCTAGGGGCTAAGCTATGGGGATTACCTCTAAAGGGGATACTAATTTATTATTATTTCCTAAAAGGCTAAGGTGGTCAATTGACCAAGTGTTGTCCCAAGTTCCTGGGAAAGGAATGTATGCAAAATGGAGTGCATGCAACTCCAAGAAGACAGGTGTCAACCTGGGCGCATGCAATTAAAGTTGAAGAAGTCAGTTGTGTTGGGGGTTCGCTCTCGCGTTTTGTCATCCTCCCCTTGATTTCGCTAGGATCAAGAGAGTATGAACCATTTTTTCCTCTGCATACCCACACACAGTGAAGGAAAACCTCACAGGAAGATTGTTCGTTGTCCATTCCTCAATCCGGAGTCTGAACCCAAAACCTCCATGATCGACCTCTGTGTTGATTCCTTGTCACGCACCTTGAAAACAGTGGCAAAACCGTGGATTGAGCCGTGTCTCATGTGAATTCCAAGCACCCTGTAAATGTCTGAACCGTTATGTGTCTTAGTGTGGACTGTTGTCATTTTTGGATGTCCATACCCAAATTCATGTTGTTGATGTCACCCGTGAGTTAACCAAATTGATATTGTTGTTGCTGTTATCCTCACCTTGCAGGATTTGAGTTGAAACTGGTTGAAGAAGTGGGTTGTTAGGCCCATGGTAGAATAAGCAGGTTGTCAGGCCTGTGAGCAGCTCTCTCCAGGTGAGAGAGTTTGTTGGGAAGTGGTTTTCTCCCAGAGAGATTCCAACACCAACTACAAAGCTCTGAAAATTCATGATCCAGCCTGTTGCCGAGACCCTGAGAGGGAGGTGAAACAACCGATGGACTGTGTGATAGTGAAGGTGTATACTCCCGAGTGGAACAGACATGCGGTGAATGAGATTCTGTGAGTAGTGGGCATAAGAAGGCTCCTAGAGAGAATCCTTCTAGTTGCACTATGCAGTTTCCTGTAACCTCAGCCTAGTCTAGGATTCTCTTGCCCTGGGTGGAGCTTCGTCCCAACTCGAGGGTGACCCACTGCTGAGCATGATGAGCAGCGTGGTTTATCGCTAGGAGGTTCATGAAAGGTCTGCACGCAGTTGGTGGTCTTCTAATAAATATAAGTATCGTTTTATGTTCATTTACATGTTGTGTAATGGTACATATGTTGTAATTGACGAGTATTTCTTGTGTATGTTGTATATGCTTCATGTGTAGGCTTACGGTTATTTCCGCAATAATATATTATATATACATAGAATAGCCATGCTATGTTTATATGTATGTGTATGTTTTTCCGCAAGGATCTATGTGTGGCATAGCCCAGTAGTTTAAGGCTGGAGTTGTCACATATCATAGCAGTAAAAGACAACTTTAAGGTTGTGTTGGTAGAATTACCCGGCCCGTGATAGTTGGGGATGTTAAGATTGTTTTTTGTTATTGACACTTGTTTTAAATGATATTAGAGAATTTTATTTAACATGGGCATTGAAATATTTTTTTTCTTATCAACGTTTTTTTAAATGTCACATATCAACTCTATATTAAAGCATTTTACACAACTCCCCCGATAAAAATCAAGTTTCATAGAATCATATTTTTTTAATTTTCAATTACTCTCACTCTATTTCTCTTTATATATAAATTTGATATATAATTATTTTAATTAAGGATTGGGAACTAACTCCTTTGTACATAGACCCACGCTAAATTAAACAATGTGAGACTTTCTACTTTACAACACATCATTTCTGATATAATTAACCGCATAATAAAGTTGAGATTGAAGTTCTAGGGCTCTCGAGTTGAAAACTTATTGTTTGATTAGGAAGGTTTAAGTTCAAACTCAGCTCCTTTATCGTTGAGATCATAAAGGCTCGAGATGGCATATCAATTAGGGGCATAGATCATACTTTGTTTATGATATACAATTAATTTTTTTGTTTTTGTAAGAAAGGTATTTAACATTATTATTAAATAAAAAGTTTAAAAAATATTCATAAAAATTAGAACTATCATAGATCTATTTTAATTTCATACTTTTTAATCATACATAAATTATGTGTTTATTTAGATCTATTTTAATTTCATACTTTTTACTCATACATAAATTATGTGTTTATTTAGTTTGATCCATTTTATAATGATACCATTATTTTATTTGATACATTTTATAATGATATCAAAGTTAATGATACTCTCTAGTGAAAGAGACTATTGACAATACACATAGAACAATCACAATTTATTAACCTTGAAGGATGGTTTTAGGTACTTTTACAATTTAATGATTTAAGAAGATAAAATTAGTGAATAAAATTAACTTATAGAATATATAGTTTTTTATCATACAACAATCACAATTTATTAACTTTGAAGGATGGTTTTAGATATTTTTACACTTTAATATAATATAAAAAGATAAAATTAATGAATAAAATTAACTTATAAAATATATAGTTTTTATATAGTAGAATAATATTTTAAAATTTTTTAATTAAAATTCAATCGTCAAATTTACACATGACTTTTTATATTACCAAATTTCTACAGATAAAAAATATAACAAAATTCACTAACTACCTACAAGGACTTAGAAAGTCTTTGTTTTAATTAATTATAAACAAATTCCCAAAACCGTGTATAGAACACAGATGCTGACCCAGGTTTACATACAAATTCCAAATACTGTAGATGCTGACAGTGGTTATACCCTGGACCAGGTATTCTGTTCTATATAGAGAGAGAGAGAAAAAAAAACTGGACAGTAATCAGCGTACCCTGGACCAGGTATTCTGTTCTAGTTGTTCCCTGGCTATGCATGACAATAACAAAACCAAATATATATACTCTGTAGGCCCACGATACTAGAGACGTGCCTCCTTTGGCTTCTTATAATCACTATCACGATATGGATTACCCGATGTTTACGTAAAATGTTTTTTTTTTTTAACAATAATCAGCGTACCCTGGACCAGGTATTCTGATCTAGTTGTTCCGTGGTTATGCATGACATTAACAATAACAAATATATACTCTGTAGGCCCACGTTACTAGGGACCTGCCTCCTTTGACTTGTTATAATCTCGATTTTGATTTAGTAATTACTAATATGCACCTCCGATCAAACGTACCTTCCTCGAGAGACTGGTCGCACCGGCCATTCTGTAACCGCGCACTCTCTTACGCGTGAACGCGGTTTCCACATGGTATTGTGTGTTTAATATTCAACTTGGGTTATATATACAACACCACTTGCCTACCATCCCCTCATGTAATCCAATATGCTAAGTATTGTGAGAGGGTAGAAGTCAGTCTCTGCATTTCCTTCCATTCCATCGTGATCTAATTCAATTTCGTTTTGATTATTGTAAGGGTGTACAAGTCAGTTTCTGAATTTCTTTTCAATCAGTTGTAGTTTTAAGGGTGTGCAAATCAGTTTCTGGATTTCTTTTCAATCGGTTGTACTTGAAATTTTGGAAAGGATGTCTGAGAATAAACATGAGCACCACCATCACAAAAACCAGAACGCCGCGTCAGAGGCGACGCCGTACGAGAAGGCGATGAAGGAGGAGAAGCATCATAAGCGAATGGAGCATTTAGGAGAACTCGGAGCAGTAGCTGCCGGAACGTTTGCACTGGTACTACATATATCTCCTATTCCTTAATTCTAAATTTAGTGGTGATGAGGTCAATTGTTTTTAAATGATCCAAAGTATTAATCATCTTGTAAAATCTGAATTCCTGTAATTGTTAGTGAGTCAATAAACTAGGTTAACCAAAAATATATATTATATTTTCCAAGCTTATAGCGTTTGCTATCATCCGAGTACTAATTAGGTCATTCGGAATGCAGTACGAGAAACATCAAGCTAAGAAGGATCCAAAGAACGCACACAGGCACAAGATACAGGAGGAGATTGCAGCAACGGCTGCAGTGGGAGCAGGTGGCTACGTCTTCCACGAGCATCACAAAAAGAAAGAAGCCAAAAAGGAAGTGAAAGATCTCCACTTCTAGCCATACTGCCCGTACCGATTCATTTTAAATAATTTTCAGTCTTTCGCTGAAGAAGTAATTTGTCAGGTTTTATTTGTTTGTTCGATCGTTCTGCGATCCTGATAAGCATTGTAATGTGAATAATTAATAATATTATGGAACTACTGTTATTAATCTTTGTATGGAGCTGAGCACCGTTTCAACTGTTTGCGTTGTTGGGTATAATGTGTAAATTGTGGCCGATTCCGTTATGCTTATAAATTGTGGGTAAGATAAACAACAATTTGTGTATTGGTAAGTGTAGAGTATCGAAATGAATGTTAGTTTTCAAGTTAATTGTCGTAGTGAAAAAGAGTGATTGAACATATTCAAATAATTATGGGGAAAGGCCTATACTTATTGATCATGGGCATATTTAATAGGTTTTTAGTGCTTAATCAATTTTATATGGACAAGATTAAATATTGATGGAATATTTTTAGTAGTCCCAATAAATCAATGGTTGTGATTTCAACCACTAACTTCCTCACTATTATAAAGACATCAATTTACATGTTTATTTTTTTACTTGTACTTAATCATATTTAAAATTTACTATGGTGGCTAGTTGATTGCCACGTATGAGTGATTAGCGTTTCATTTTCTAGACCAACCTAAACCTTTGACCTTCACCAGCCACATTCTAGACACACTGCCTCCTTCCAGCCAACTCCTTCCGACTCCTTTGGTCCACTTCTGGACCATTTCTCTTTCCCGGCTGTTCAGGTTTTGCAAGCCATCTTTATTTAATATTTCTAGATCCAATTTATCCCTAGACAACAATATAATAGATCCAATTTATCCCTAGACAACAATATAACAAGTATGACAGTTGCAGCTAATCCCAAGACGATTCTCTTTCCCAGGGTTTCAGATTTGTTTTAGCTCTATGTTTTATTTTCTGGAAAAACCGAAACTTTTCGACTTTCACCAGCCACAAATTTGTAGCTGTGCTAATGTATATAGCACGACCAAGGATTTTATTAATTATCTTTTCAGAATTTATAATAATATTATTTTGTATGATCGTATATTTGAAACCATAATTAATTGGAATTCTACAATAAAATATAATTACAGATAAATACAATTAAAGCTGTTATGCATTCGGAAGAATTCACTCGCGCTGTATACAGATATTAAATTAAGTTGTACATTTAAGTTTAGAATTCATTAAAATTTATAAAATATGAATACAAATATATTTAAGTCTGTACATTTATTGGAAATGGGGTACACTTATTGAAAATGGGTAGAATTAATGACCTTTTAATTATTGATGAGTTTTTAATGGTCACCATTTTATATAATAAAAATATTTTTAGTCATCATAAATCAAAAGGTTATGATTTCAAACATTAACTTCCTTGCTTACATGATAAAAGATGTTCATTTTGTTTAATTCTAGTGATTAGAATCATTTATGTGTTTTACTGTGTTTACTTTTTTTTACTTTGTTTTGTTTTTTAAGTTTTCTACTATGATTTGGTTTTGTTTTTTACTGTATTTATGTCACTTAGATGCTGAGTAGGGATCCTTGAGTAAGTGGAGCGACTTACTGGGCTTGCTAGGTCATTGTCACTTTTAGGTAATTAGTAAAAATTTCCACTATTACCTGATTTGGAATATTTCAGATTTGAAGCTTGCCATGGCTGCAGTTTTGGCCGCAGTTTCAATTGAGAGAGATGTGCAAGAGTTTCGGATTTCACAGGTTTCATAATATTACTAGAATATGTCGGATTTGAAGCTTTTCATGGCCACCGTTTCAATTGAGAGAGCATGTTTCAAAATATTACTGTAGTGTGTGTGGTTGGGAGCTTCGTCTACCATACTGGTAGTTGTATTATGAATACATATATCTTCCCTACCCACAACTAAAACAATTAGTCCTAAATTCTACCCAAGCGTGCACCTGATCCATAGCCCTAATCTTCCATGGTTCAATTTTTTGTTTTAATGTAGTTCTAATTAAGGTTTGCATGTTGTTTTAATGTAGTTCTAATTAAGGTTTGCATGTTGTAGTTTTAATTAGCATTTGTAATTTTTTTTAATAGTGAGTTGGGTTTTAGATTCATCCTCACACATTACCATAATGCCCAGGGTTCCCCAAACGTATCTGGGCACCTGGTTACACTACGAATGGATCTATTCTATTCTGCGGATCTGAAGTCTATTCTATTTATGTAGGATCTCAAGTCCAAAGCAGGAAAACATTATCATGGGTTTCACTATATGTGCCCTAACTTGAATATTTGAAATTTTGTTTTAACCAAATAATTAATTTGCTTGATTGTTTTCTTTTCTTTTATGATTTAATAATTTCATTTGTTTATGATTTAACTCAAACCATGGATTGCGATTAATTGTTTGTTTTCTCTGCAATTCCGTAATATAGACTGTAACTAGCGTTTTGCAAATGCATTGTTCGTGATGGGAGACATCCGCAGAAAGCACTACAACAATCCTTTCTTTCAACGTCTAGACATGGAACAAGTTACTTCCATTTTCCCTTTTGCAGTGGAGAAAATCGTAAAATCTTTAAAGGTGAGTATGGGTATTACTCATTTCATTTAATTTTGTACTTTATTAGAGTTTATTCAACATGTGTGGAGGGTAAGGTTATAAACACTTCTGTAGAGTTAAATAATTATATAAAAAGGTGCTTAATTCTACAAATAAAATGTTGTGTTAAAGCAAGAAGTTTTAGAGTACTAATGTCTAAGAAGTTTTAGAGTACTAATGTTGTGCTAAACTGTAAATTTAAATTATATTATCTACTTATTATATTTGAACTTTGTTACAGACATTGATTACAGTGTACGGTGCAAAGAATATATTGGTTAAAAACAACTTCCATGCTGCTTGCTTCATCTGGACATGGATAACTAGTGAACAAAATGGGGTGCATGCAGAGGTTTTACCATTTCTCAAATAAAGGGAATGATCTTCTGAGAGCGCCATTCATTCTCTTTCATTATCATCATTATCACTCATAGGGTTCCCAAACGTATCTGGACCCTGGTTTCAACCCATGACAAGATTATCATGGATCTAATTATCCGTGCCCTAATTCAATCGTTAGATATTTTGATTTTTAGAGAGAAAAGAAAAGTCCTTTTGGTTGTCAATTTACTTTAAACTTGAGGCGAAGGGTTTACTTAAATCTTGTTTTAAAAAATATCTAGCAATGGAGTGGATATGATATGTTTAATTTAATTATTTAAATATGATAATTTAGAATATAATATGTTTAATTTAAATAATTATCATAATATTTTTATTATATAATTTAATATTATAAGATTATTATATAATTTTTAAAATATGATATGTTTAATTTAATTAATTAAATATAGTGGAGAATAATTTAGAATAAAATATGTTTAATTTAAGTAATTATGATAGAGTAATAATATTTTTCAAATTTAAATATATAAATAATTATATTTTTATATAATTATATTTATATTCAAAATTATTTTTATTTTACATTATATAATTTTTATAACT
>JZKD02S1752312.1:137548-161694 GCA_000966675.3 Picea glauca | reverse complement strand
GGTCGAGGGCGAGATGGAAGGTCGAGAAGGCTGCCAAGGGGAGCCCCGCTTGGGCTTCCCTTTAATGCGATCTCTCATGTGTGCAGGTTGGCTGGGAATTGCGCGAGGAGCTAGCAGCCAGAGTTGCAGGTAGCAGGAGGACCGCGTAGCAGAGAAAGCCGAAGAGTGCTTGCGTCGAGAGGGAAGAAGCCCTTCCGATCGCGCGCAGAGAGGAAGAACGTGAGCGAGTGATCCAGCCATGTTGCTGATATGTGGGAAGCGTAGGGTGGCGTAAATGCCCCTGCCCTTACCCATCAAATCTATTTAAGCCTGATTACGTTCAGGGACGGTAGAGCCCTGCGGCACGGGGCGATCACGTGCCCGCGCATGGGCCTGCAACGCGTCCCGTCCAGTTCTCCGCCACCTGGAGTCCACTAACACCCCATCCGGGGAGGTACATTTTTATGTATTAATTCATTATTAATATATTAATTAATAATATTTTATTACATATTATATAATTTATTTTTAATTTATTATTAAAAATACATTTTTATGTATTAATTCATTATTAATATATTAATTAATAATATTTTATTACATATAATTTATTTTTAATATATTACTTTATTAGTATATTATTAATGTATTAACGGTTAACACTTTTGCATTGTATTAACTTTTAATATGCCTAAGATAAAACCCAAACGTTTTGAAACTTTGTCGGCAGTGTTTAAACCCAAACGTTTTGAAACTTTGTCGGCAGTGTTTTTCGTGTCCAGACTCCCATCATCGATGATGTCAGAGCTCCGAGCGGCTACCGACTCCACTCGTCCAAAGGCCGATACCATGGCTGCCATGCCATGTGCCATGGAATGGATCCATGCATATCCGTCGAAAAATTTGAACTTGTAAAGAGGCGGGCTCCAAAGGTTGGTTGAAATTTGAATCGGCGATTGGTATCTTGCTCAGGGTCGGTATTTGGTGTGTTGTGTTCAGTAGAGAGTACAAACAGGCGTCCCCAGGCATCTTGAAAGGGGGGTACAGGTATTTGATGGTGATATTTGCTACATCCCTTGGCCATTCGACTGTATAACGACAGGACAATGTTGGCTTTTTTCAATGAAAGCAAAGCAGGCTAGATATCACATTGAGATTCTATATATACTACTCTCAATCACAACCTAGCCATAATCAAGGCCATGAGTATGTTCTTGTTAGGGTTGTTATAGATTGTAGAGGATTATTTTTACACTTAGGACTCTCCATGGCTTACTGCACTGATCATTTCTCTCTTGTATTGTTAATATGCACAGTTTTCTTCTCTTCGTCGGTCGGTGCTACCACCGCTATAATAGTGGGAGCGGGCATGCTAGGTACTCTTAATATCTTATCAAGTTTTCACATGACAATGAGTAAATACCCTCGTCACAGTAACTTCACTGACTATGTTTCAATGTTTCTATTTGCAAGAATAATGGCAACAAATACATTATCCGATAATGGAGTGAAGGACTTTGTGATACTGGAAGAAACCCGTCGGATTGGGGGAAGAATGCACAAAGAAACGTTGGGAGGTTATACAACAGAGATCAGCACTAACTGGGTGGAGGGCATTGGAGGCAAGGTCATGAACCCCATATGGCCTCTCGCTAAGAAATACAAGCTGCAGACCTTCAAATATGACTGGAGCAATCTCAGTTACAATATCTATCATCAAGAGTAAGTTGCCACTCACCATATTCAAGATATTATGCCAAGATCTATCATTAACTGTGTTTCTGTGAAATGTTTTTTGTTTTGTAGACAAGGTATTTTTCCACAGTCAGTGATCGCACGACCATATGCTCTGGCAACGTCATCAACCGATTTCAGTTCAAAGCTCTCAGAATCGTTTCATAAGAGCGGAGAAGCGGACGTTTCTATTTTGGCATCTCAAAGGACATTTGGATAGTAGGACAATTAGCCGAACCCTTATCCAGATTACTTGCTTTTGTTTGCTTTCAGAGAATCTTACAATGTTGGAGCTATAATGTATTAAATTACATAATCTGGAAATAAGTAAATCTTGCACAATATGAGCTTGATATGTGGATAAATAAAATTTGCAGTGTGCCAGTAACGCCTTTGGAGATGGCCATCGACTACAATAACGATTTTGAAATAGCAGGTTTTTATCAATATGATTTGGACAATGTCTAATTTCAATCAGTATAGATTTATAATTAATTATTTTGTTTGTGTACACAATTTACAAAATATTTTATTTATATGGAGTAGGGTTTTAATTATTAATAAACAGACCAAAAGAATTAATGGCATTTGGATTTGGATGTGTAGAACCTCCACGGGTGATGAACTTAAAGAATGTGCTACCCAGTCCCACTTTTGACGATTTTGGTGAAAATGAATACTTCATGGCCGATAGTCGAGGATATGAACATAGGCGTAAGCTAAAACCCAAACGTTTTGAACCTTTGTCCGCAGTTGTTTTCTATGTCCAAACCCCTGTCTTCGATCATTTCATAGCTCCAACCGGCTACCGACTCCACTTGCCCAAACGCCATTATCGTGACACAAACCTCTGTCATCCCTCGAAATATGAGAAAGCCCAACGCTCGATGAAAACGAGTTGTAATGCATGGCATAGTTATCCATCCAACTACCATGCCATGCACAATGGAATGGATCCATGCATATCCGTTGAAAAATTTGGACTTGTAAAGAGGTGGGATCCAAAGGCTGGTTGAAATTTGAATCAGCAATTGGTATCTTACTCAGGGTCGGTATTTGGTGTACAAGCCATGTGATGTGTTCAATAGATAGTACAGACAGGTGTCGCCAGGAATCTTGAAAGGGAAGCGTGGGTATTTGATGGTGGTCGTCTCAGGTGGTCTCAATCGGCAGCGCAATCAGATCATCGACGCAGTTGTCATTGCCAGAATTCTCCAGGAATCTATGGTTATTCCCATTCTGCAAGTCAATGCAATTTGGGAGGACGACAGGTGATTCATTAATTCTAATTCTTCATAAACATATTACATGCCATGTCGTAGCCTTCATTTAGGCGTGCAATGCTAAATGCAGATTTATTTATGTTTTTATGCAGTGAATTCTCGATGTCGATCATTTCAAGAAAACTCTTAAAGATGACGTCAGAATCGTTTCTTCGATGCCTTCCACTCATTTGATGTCGAGGCTCATGGAGGAGAAAATAACTCCTCTTCACGTTATCCCCCACTAGATTCGATCTCGCTACCTTAAGCAGGAAAGCACGCAATTTATTCAACTTCTCTGAATCGGATCTAGTGCACAATGCGTTTAGAACTTCCCAATTGAAATTGAAAGATGAGCATGATCTATACATGGCATATGAATAAAGAAGGATTTTTTCTTCTTTGAGGATTGGATACGAGACTTTCCAAGGATCTTCCTTTCGATCTTCAAAAGCTTCGTTGCAAGGTCAATTTTGTTGTTGATTGCCTTGTTTTTCACAATTCGTAGATACTGGAGACGACAGAAGGTCTATTAATACTTTATCGTATGTTTGTGTTCCAGGTCTCCTTCGACGCCTTAAGATTTGCAGCACCAATTCAAGCTCTGGGGAACCGGATTGCGAAGAGAATGTGGGAAGAGGACCCTTACATAGCTCTGCATTTACGGCTGGAGAAAGATGTGTGGGTTAGAACGAGATGTCTTCCTGGATTGGGTTCAGAATACAACCAAATAATCCTAGAGGAGCGGAGAAGCCATCCATCTCTCCTTACATCGTGATCCGACATGACTTACACAGACCGAAATCTTGCTGGCCTCTGTCCTCTAAACGTCATGGAAATCACCAGGTTATTTTGTTTCACTTTTCTTTTGTTTTAAGCGTGATATTCTTTAAAATTTTCGCTATTCTTTTATCCTCCATCACCATCTTCCCTGCCATTGTAACAGGCTTCTTAAAGCCTTGGGAGAACCAATAGACAGTCGAATATACTGGGCCGTCGGAGAACTGTTAGGCAGAAAGAAGGCAGTGGAGCCTCTGATCAAACACTTCCCAAATATTTACAACAAGCAAAGCATGGCCTTGCCAGGAGAGCTCGAACCTTTGAACAACAAAGCATCACTTCTTGATGCAATCGATTCTATTGTGGCACTAAACAATGATGTTTTCATGGCATCACACGGAAGAAACATGGGCCATGCGATTCAGGTACTCTCTTCTTCTCCATGCTTAGAATTCTATTGTGCATTCTATCCATAATTGTGAACTATGAAATTTATTAATTAATGATTGTGAAACAGGGCCACAGGGCATACTCAGGCCACAGAAAGAACATAACTCCCAACAAAAGACGGATGCTTCCTCACTTCCTTGACAAAACATTGCCTGAAGAATATTTCAACGACATTGTTAGGCATCTGCATGACAAATCGCTTGGGAAACCAGTATTCAAAATGGGTAAATCAGGGTGTGATGTCATGGCTTACCCGGTTCCTGAATGTATGTGTTCAAAACAGTATGAAGAGAACAATTAGTCATGTTTCTTTTAATCATCCATCAAAACATGATTGAACAACAATACCCCCTGGTTCGAATCTTGAACTGGGGATTTACAAACGGTGGATAATATAAAGGTCCGCTAATCCTAAATTATTAGCTTTCTGGAGGAGTAGAATACTCATGTCTAAGTGAGCGTCCTATGCATGGCGCTCTGCCTATTCTGATTCATTATTTATTTATTTATTGAAGGCTACAAAAAGAAGAGTTGTTGTTTGAATTTTCTGAAAAGTCCTCCCGGGACAGTGAAGAGACTTACGGCAGGGCCACCGTTGTAAATGTAAATAAGCGGTATGGATGTGTGTTCTTTGAAACTGGCCATCATGACACGAACTTGCTCCATAAGTCGGTGATTCTTTAAAATTAAAAAGTTGTACATATTCATATGGAGCGAGAAGAGAGTTGGAAAATAATACTCACCCCCAGCCTTCAACTGCAATTGTAACTGGCATGCCAACATTGAAAATAAATCCAATTCCCACCATTCTACTGGACTTGTATATATAGATACTCGCGGATCATATCTTACTGGAATTGGAATGACGACAGAAACATTAAATTATTTATATATATATACGATCGCTATTCATGTGCAAATTGGGTATTTTCAATTCTAATGCTTATGCTTGGAATACTGAAATCTCTATAATATGTTTTAGAAAATATTTTTTAAGTAAATAGCATTCATAAGTGAAATCTTGTAGAAAATAAATCAAGAAATGAAATGAGTACAAAATTCTTGAGGCACAACAAGAGTGTAAAGAATAGGGAAGTGGAAAGAATGAAACCCCCATCAGAAACTCACAAAAACTGAACTAGTGTTATTCTCGTTCTCTTACAATATGAGTAAAACTAGTTTTCTTTTTCTTTATTTAACTCAAAGGCAGGAACCCCATCAACGATTCCCCTCTATAATCCTCGAATGACTACCACTTCCACAAACACCAAAGCAGCCACTAGCAACATTTTCACAGACACAGATGCAACCGTGCTTAAGTTTCTCTTTAATTCTCATTAATTCTCTCAACGGAAGGAAATGGTGATTGATGAGTAAGCAAAGGAAAGTAGGATTTATGACCTGAAGAGGAAAGGGGGAGTTGAAGTTGGATTTTTGGATTTTTTTCGAGGAAGGGGGAGTTGAAGTTGGATACAGAGGAACTTGAAGGATCTATGCAGGCCTATCTATGGACTAGATAATCATTCAATTGAATATCATAACAATATACTAAATACTAAATGATTAAATCACAATATCATATAAAGAAGAAAGAATTATTATTCAGGTACTTGCACAAAAAAGTTGCGTTCAATTGTGATCAATCTTGATCTTTATAACAATACATAGCCTCATAGAACAAACATTTAGCTTCTCTTGATTGAACGCTTAAAACAATTTATTTTAGAAAACTACTCATGCATTTTGCATGCATTATTTAGTCAGACAATCTATATCTAAATACTAACCGACAGAAAAGAAAAATGCAAATAGATTGCATCATGTTAGATGATTGACAAGACTGCATCAATTACCAACGTACTCCCCCTTGATGTTGAGAGGGCTCACAATCTGATCTTGAAGTTTCAAAAACTGGACTTTAGCAACTCCCTTAGTGAAAATGTCTCCAAGTTGTTCTTGAGTCTTTATATACATTATTTCTACTTCCTTATTTTGCACCAAATCTCTAATGAAATGATACTTTAAATCAAAATGTTTTTTCCTACTATGATGGAATGGATTCTTGGCCAATTTGATGGCACTAATGTTATCACAAAATATCACTATAGGATGAATTTGTTTCTCTCCAATTTCTTCTAAAAAAATTCTAAGCCATAATGTGTGTGTACCTGTTGAGGTGACTGCAACATATTCTGCTTCTGTGGATGAAAGTGAAACTATATTCTGCTTCTTTGAGCTCCAAGTAATCAAACCCAAACCAAAAGAGAAACAATTACTAGATGTAGACTTTCGGTCATCCAAACTACCTCCCCAATCAGAATCACTAAATCCAACAAGATTAAACCTTTTAGAAGTGTAGTAATGAATACCAAAATTTAGAGTTCCTCTCACATACCTCAAAATTCTCTTGGTTGCCTTCATATGTATTTTATATGGCTCTGTCATGTATCTTGAAACAAGAGAAACTGAATAAGTAATATCAGGTCTTGTGTGGGTTATAAACATCAAACTTCCAACAATACTTATGTATGTTGCCTCATCAAAAAATTTAGCACCATCATTTCTACACAACACAATTCCAAGAGCAGTTGGAGTGGAGGTTGGTTTACAATCTACCATATAAAATTTCTTCAACATATCTTTTGCATACTTTGTTTGACAAATGAAAATTTCATCCTCATTTTGATAAACCTCCATACCCAGAAAATATTGCATGAGACCCAAATATTTCATCTCAAATTCATTCATCATAGAAATTGTGAATTCATCCTTCATCTTAGAACTACTACCCATATATAATAAGTCATCAACATATAGACTTACAATAAGAATATCATTACCTTCTTTTTTATAGTAAAGTGTAGGTTCACTTTTACCTCTATTAAAGCCACTCTCCTGAAAATATCCATCAATCCTAGCATACCATGTTCTTGGTGCTTGTTTGAGGCCATACAAAGCCTTCTTCAACTTGTATACTTGTTGTCATTTTCCTTGCACTTCAAAACCTTGTGGTTGTTCCACAAACACTTCTTCTTCTAGGTACCCATTCAAAAAGGAACTTTTCACATCCATGTGATGAATGCTCCATTTCTTCAGAGTTGCTAATGAAATCATCATTCTACCAGTCTCTTGTTTTGCTACTGGTGGAAATGATTCTTCATAATCAATTCCATACCTTTATGTGAATCCTTTAGCAACTAATCTTGCCTTGTGTCTTTCAACACTCCCATCACTATTGTACTTAGTCTGGTATACCCATTTAGTACCAATATTTTTCTTGTCATGTGGAAGTTCTATAAGCTCCCAAGTATCATTCCCGTGAATAGAATATATCTCTTCTTGCATTTCTTGCACCCAAACCTCATTAGTACAGGCATCTTCAAAACATGATGGTTAAAAATCGGCCTTGGAAAGTAAAGCAAAATTTACTGTCTCACCTATTGGATTTTCTTCATGTGCTGGACTTTTACTCCTTTGATAAATGTCACTTAATCTTCTTACCTTCCTTGCAGAACTTGAATTTGATGTTGGGTTTGTACTTGGAACTGAACAATTAGATGAGGAGCTACTTGGAACTTAAATATTAGTGGGCTGCTCATTATCAATATCATCAATAATATCCCTATCCAAAACAAATTTAGACATATCATCATGGCATTTTGGATGACCATAAACTCCCCCTTCATTAAAAATTACATCTCTTGACACAACAATGCTATTAGTGAGGGGATTATACAACCTGTAAGCCTTACTTTGTTCACTATATCAGACAAAAATGCATGACTCACTTTTTGGATCTAACTTTTATCTCTTTTGATCAACTACATGGACACATGCTACACAACCAAAGACTCTGAAATGATTAACATTAGGCTTTTTTTCATACCAAGCTTCATATGGAGTCATCATATGAAGTGCACTTGTGGGACATCGATTGAGAATATATAAAGATGTAGCAACTGCATCACCCCAAAAAGAATTGCTTAATCCCTTGGTTTGTAACATACCGCTTTCCATTTCCACCACTGTACGGTTTTTTCTCTCTTCTACTCCATTTTGTTGAGGTGTGTAAGCAATGGTGAGTTGTCGTTTGATTCCATTCATATCACAATAATTCTGAAAATGTTTTGAACAAAATTCTCCTCCACGATCGGTTCTTAAGCACTTGATTTTGCAACCTCTTTCATTTTCAACAAGGGATTTAAACCTCTTGAATGTATCAAAGTCTTCATCCTTAGTCTTGAAAAAATAAACCCAACACTTTCGTGAGTAATCATCAATAAAAGTAATAAAATATGATGACTTACCCAAACTCTTTGTCTGCATAGGACCACAAATGTTTGAGTGAACTAACTGAAGTGGATAATGGGCCCTCCATGCATTTCCCTTTGAAAATTTTTCTCTTGCATGTTTTCCTTTAGCACATCCTTCACAAATATCCTTTTGTTCTTGAACCTTAGGCAAACCATAAACTAATTCTTTTGATGTTAGAAGCTTCAGACTATGAAAATTCAAATGTCCATGCCTAAGATGCCACAACCAACTTTTTTCTTCATATGCCAAATTGGCAAGATGGTTGTTATGTTCTCCAAAAATCAATGGGAACATCCTATTCTTTGACATAGGCACAATTGTAACCACCCTATTGCCTCTATTCTTATCATAAATTGTACATTGTTGATTTTCAAACACCACCTTATAATTTTTCTCACAATTGGCCAACACTCAATAAATTATGCTTTAATTGTGGAGTGTAATAAATGTCTTTAACACTTTTCATACCTTCTTTAGTATGGACTTACATAGCTCCTTTTGTAGAAACCTCCAATGCTTTGTCATCACCCAGCTTGATCTTGGATTTGAAACTCTCATCCATTGTAGAAAATAGCTTCTTATTTCCTGACATGTGGCTAGAACACCCTGAATATAAATACCAAATATCTTTAGTTCCATTTTCATATTTGTCATAAGATAAAAATAAATTGTTTGGAGAGGATTCATCACCTTCTTGAGAATAATTAACACCTTTGTTACTATTACCCTTTTTTAATCTACAATCCCTTTCAAAGTGACCATACCTTTTACAATAATAACACTGGATATTTCTTTTGTCAAATCTGACTCTTCCTCTTCCTCTTGAACCACCTCTTCCTCTTGGATAATTCTGATTTTGACCTCTGCCTTGGATTTGGTTTCTTTTGCTGCTAGTGTTGGCATCTTCATTCTTTGTAATATTCAATTTTGAAGAAAAAGTTGCTTTCTCACCACTTTCTCCAAATGAATCTATCAATCTTTATTCATGAGACATAAGAGATCCAACTAGGTGATCAAACTGAAGAGTAGACAAATCCTTTCTTTATTCAATGATTATGGCAACATGGTTCCACCTTGGTGTTAGAGACCTCAACACCTTTTTAATCAAAACCTCTTTGTCCACAATTTCTCCAAGAGTAGCCATTTTATTGACTACATCTTTTACTCTCACACAATAATCACTTACATTTTCAGCTTCTTGCATCTTCAAATTCTCAAATTCTCTTTTCAATGTCTGTAGCTTGACAACTTTGACTGGATCATTGCCTTGGTAAGCTTCTTGTAGAGTCTTCCAGGCATCCATTGTTGTCTTTTCACCTACAATTCTTGGAAACAAGCTTTTATCAAGAGAAATTTGAATATGAAATAAATCTTGAGCATTCTTCCTTCTAGAATCCTTCTTAGATACTCTATCATTTGCACTAAGAGTGGTCCAATATTTTGTCTCTGCATAACCCATTTCTATAATCTCCCATAGATCTTTCCCTATCAAAAACGTCATCATCTTGATGCACCAATAATCATATTCACTTCCATTAAATTCTGGAATGGGCAAGGAATTAGAGTTTGACATGATTAACCTAAAACAACAACCAACTCTGATACCAAATGAAGGATCTATGCAGGCCTTTCTATGGATTAGATAATCATTCAATTGAATAGCATAACAATATACTAAATACTAAATGATTAAATCACAATATCATAGAAAGAAGAAAGAATTATTATTCAGGTAGTTGCACAAAAAGGTTGTGTTCAACTGTGATCAACCTTGATATTTATAACAATACATAGCCTCATAGAACAAATAGTTAGTTGCTTCTGATTGAACGCTTACAACAATTTATTTTAGAAAACTACTCATGCATTTTGCATGCATTATTTAGTCAGACAAACTATATCTAAATACTAACCGACAGAAAATAAAACTGCAAATAGATTGCATCATGTCAAATAATTGACAAGACTGCATCAATTACCAACAGAACTCTCGACGGTCACTACTGAAAGAAAGAATGCAGGAGAATAAATATGAAAATAAATGCAAGAAATGGGGTGGGTGGAATGACTTAACTTTTTTTGCATTCCTGTGCATATCCTTGGCTTGGGTGACGTTGATACCAAGCTTCTTAACGACGTTGTTATTGAAGAGATTACACAGGCATTGAGAGTCCTTGGCGATGATAGATATCAGAGAAGAGAAACAATATTTTGCAAATCCCTTTGCAGAATGAGCGAGAGCACCATAGATCACAAGCGGGACGGTGGAATGGTTTCGAGGGTGTGCTCCAGGAAGAAAAATTCTAATTGAAATTTGACATGTGGAACTACACCCTCTGTAACTAAGACCTGTGGAACTATGACCTGTGGAACTACGTCCTCTGGAACTATGCCCTCTACAACTATGACCTATGGAACTACGTCCTCTCGAACTGTGACCTCTGGAACTATGCTCTCTCGAACTATGACCTCTAGAACTACACCTTTTATAACTATGACATGTGGAACTGTGACCTGTGGAACTACGCCCTATGGAACTATGACCTCTGGAACTATGCCCTCTGTAACTACGCCATGTGGAACTACGCCCTCTGGAAATATGACCTGTGGAACTACATCCTCTGGAACTATGACATGTGGAACTACACCCTCTAGAAATACACCCTCTGGAATTATGACCTCTAGAACTACGCCCTATAGAACTATGACCTGTAGAACTATGACTTGTGGAAATATGCCCTCTTGAACTATGACCTCTGGAACTACGCCCTCTGGAACTATGACATGTGGAACTACGCCCTCTAGAACTACGCCCTCTAGAACTATGGCCTTTGGAACTACGTCCTCTGGAACTATGACCTATGGAACTATGCCCTCTGGAACTATGACCTATGGAACTACGCCCTCTGGAACTATGACCTCTGAAAATATGACCTGTGGAACTGTGACATGTGGAAATACGCCCTCTAGAACTATGAACTCTAGAACTACATCCTATAGAACTATGACCTGTGGAACTGTGACCTGTGGAACTATGACCTTTGGAACTACGCCCTCTGGAACTATGACTTGTGGAACTTTGAACTGTGGAACTACACCCTCTGGAACTACGCCCTCTGGAACTATGACCTATGGAACTACGCCCTATGGAACTATGACCTGTGGAACTACAACCTCTGGAACTACGCCCTCTAGAACTATGACCTGTGGAACTATGCCCTCTCGAACTATGGCCTCTGGAACTACGCCCTCTAGAACTATGACCTGTGGAACTACGCCCTCTGGAACTATGACCTGTGGAACTACGCCCTCTAGAACTATGACCTGTTGAACTACGCCATCTGGAACTACACCCTTTGGAACTATGACCTATGGAACTACTCCCTTTGGAACTATGACCTATGGAACTACGCCCTCTAGAGATACACCCTCTGGAACTATGACCTATGGAACTGTGACTTGTGGAACTACGCCCTATGGAACTATGAACTCTAGAATTATGACCTGTAGAACTACACCATGTATAACTATGACCTGTGGAGCTATGACCTGTGGAACTATGACTTGTGGAACTATGCGCTCTGGAACTATAACCTGTGGAACTACGCCCTCTGGAAATGTGACGTGTGGAACTATGACCTGTGGAACTACGCCCTCTAGAACTATGACCTCTGGAACTATGATATGTGGAACTACGCCCTCTGGAACTTTGACCTCTGGAACTATGACCTGTGGAACTGTAACTTGTGGAACTATGCCCTCTAGAACTATGAACTTTGGAACTATGACGTCTAGAACTACGCCCTGTATAACTATGACCTATGGAACTATGACCTGTGGAACTATGAAATGTGGAACTATGCCCTCTTGAACTATGACATGTGGAACTTTGACCTATGGAACTACGCCCTTTGGAACTATGACCTCTGGAATTGTGACTTGTGGAACTACGCCCTCTAGAACTATGACCTCTAGAACTATGACCTCTAGAAATACGCCCTCTGGAACTATGACATGTGGAACTATGACCTATGGAACTATGTCCTTTGGAACTATGACCTCTATAACTATGCCCTCTAGAAATATGACCTCTAGAATTATGACCTCTGGAACTATGCCCTCTATAACTATGACCTCTGGAACTATGACATGTGGAACTGTGACTTGTGGAACTACGCCATCTGGAACTATGACATTTGGAACTATGACCTCTAGAAATACGGCCTATAGAACTATGACTTGTGGAACTATGACCTGTGGAACTACTCCCTCTGGAAATGTGACCTATGGAACTACGCCTTCTAGAACTATGACCTATGGAACTACGCCCTCTTGAACTACGCCCTCTAGAACTATGACCTCTAGAACTACGCCCTGTAGAACTATGACCCGTGGAACTATGACTTGTGGAACTACGCCCTTTGAAACTATGACCTGTGGAACTACGCTCTATGGAACTATGACCTATGGAACTACACCCTCTGGAACTATGCCCTCAGGAACTATGACCTCTGGAACTACGCCCTCTAGAACTATGACCTCTAGAACTATGCCCTCTAGAACTATGACATGTGGAACTATGCCCTCTGGAACTATGACCTATGGAACTATGCCCTCTTGAACTACGCCCTCTGGAACTATGACCTATGGAACTACGCTCTGTAGAACTATGGCCTCTGGAACTATGACATGTGGAACTACACCCTCTGGAACTATGACCTATGGAACTATGCCCTCTAGAACTATGACTTGTGGAACTATGCCCTTTAGAACTACGCCCTCTGGAACTATGACGTATGGAACTATGCCCTCTAGAACTACTCCCTTTGGAACTATGACCTCTAGAACTACACCCTATAGAACTATGACCCGTGGAACTATGACATGTGGAACTACGCCCTTTGGAACTATGACCTGTCGAACTATGCCCTCTAGAACTATGACCTGTGGAACTACACCCTCTGGAACTATGCCCTCTGGAACTATGACCTCTAGAACTACACCCTATGGAACTATGACCTCTGGAACTATGCCCTCTAGAACTATGACATGTGGAACTATGACATGTGGAACTATGCCCTCTAGAACTATGACCTGTGGAACTACGCCCTCTTGAACTACGCCCTTTGGAACTATGACCTCTGGAACTATGCCCTATAGAACTATGACCTGTGGAACTATGACATGTGGAACTACGCCCTCTAGAACTATGACCTATGTAACTATGCCCTCTGGAACTATGAATTGTGTAACTACGCCCTCTGGAAATATGACCTCTAGAACTACGCCCTCTGGAACTATGACATCTGGAACTATGCCCTTTGGAACTATGACCTCTGGAACTACACCCTGTAGAACTATGACCTGTGGAACTACTCCCTCTGGTACTATGACCTGTGGAACTACACCCTATGGAATGATGACTTGTGGAACTACGCCCTATAGAACTACGCCCTCTGAAACTATGACCTCTGGAACTACGCCCTCTGGAACTATGACCTCTAGAATTGTGACCTGTGGAACTACGCCCTATGGAACTATGACTTGTGGAACTATGCCCTCTAGAATTTTTGTTCCTAAGTTTGTACTTTAAGGCTCTAAAGTACACCATCAAGGCATCCGAAAAGATAGAGAAGGTTAAGGATAAAAAAGGTAAGTTATATGAAAAGGGTTATTGTTGGTTCCTTAACTGTCTCTGTCTAGCTTCCCAGTTTTCCTGGATACTAATGTCTCTTTCAATTACTACCCATGAACATTCTAACTCAACCCAGTTATTTGTTGTTTGTAGGATGGTGTTGAATAAATTCAAAGTGATGCTTTTTTTATCTAATAGTCCAGGTTCGATATTAGGCTGTCGTGTAACTGGAACAGTCATGAGGGAAGGAGACTGAAAGGATAGATTCGGTGTTTTCTTTTAAGGGTTCGCTATTTCTGTTTCAAAACATATAAGAAGAACCCGAAAACCTTGAATTGATAGTATGACGAAACTAAAGGTCGTTTTTGGTATTTGAGTTAAGTTTCAGAAAGGGAATGTGCATGAAGTGAAAGGAAAACGTAAAGCTTCTGAAAAAGGTGAGGCATCAATTGAAGAGGAATCTCACTTTGTGACAGAAGAAGAAAAAAGTTAGGAAGAACTCTTAATGAAGCATATGATATTGAAATCTAAAAGTTTTACAGGTCTTGTATCTGCTGATAGCCAATACAGAGGAAAGGTTGTAAACGATTAAATTGCAAGAATAATTAATTACCACAGTAGAGGTTGTACTAAATTGTAGTTAAGAGTTCATTAAAAAGATATATGAAAAATATGAAACAACGGAGAAACGCATAACTCAAACTTGACCAAATCTGGAATCTTCAATCTGTATTCGTATTAATTCAAAAAATATCTCCAAATTCTTCTTTACAATGCGCCCAGAAAAATCCCTAGATCAGTATCGTGAAATTATATTTATACCAGATCCCTGATGATTGTTGGTTGTTGATCTCGTAACTCCTAGGGGAAAACTGTTACAAGAATTGAAAACCCCAACCATTTACATGATTATCATTTATTTTCCTATCATCTCGATAATATAAGTTTTCAAAATGATACTTCATTGTTTTACTGAAGTATGTCCTTCTTTTGACCTGATACATTCAATAAATTTTTCAAGAAAATGTACGAAATTTCTGGGAGACTCTAGTAGATCCTTTGCTTCAAATCAATAGAATTTTCTCTGAGTTTCTGGAAGATGATCTTCAATTTCCTTACCAAAAAACTTGATTGATTGAAATTTCAAGTTTGGTTTCACTAGCCACTTGTCTATTAGGGTAACATCCATTTCCTTTAATTATGAAATTTCCAACTAAATTTCGTTCAAAACCTCTTTGAAATTCAACGGGTGTCTTACAATGTTTATCTGTCCTAATTTCCCGGTGCAATTGTCTCTTCCAATGCCTAATGATTCATTGTCCAATAAATCGGAGATTCTTTCACAATCATCTTTGATTTCTTTGACTATTTTCTTATATTCTGCTATGTTGTTTTCTCATACCTTGAGCATGATATCGCCTCTAATCTTCTATGTGACAGGAAGCTTTAGAATTTTTGATACTTCTTTGTTTTCAGAACATACAACTACCTTTTGGAAAGTGTCCCTTGCTGCTTTAGCTTCTTTTTATTTAAAAATAATATTATCAAAAGTATTGCTTGTTTCCTAAAAATAATTCTGAATAATATCTATTTGGGAGATTACTTTCTGTTGCTCAGCTTCTACCTTCGCATGTATTTCCAGTGATTGGTCTTGAAAAACTTTCAGGTCTATAACCTGGCCATTTATTGAATTCAATTTATCTTGTAGTTTTCTTACCAATTCTTCTTGTCGAATAACCTATATTTGGCTAGTATGCATATTCTCGTTCATCTCGTCTAGACTTGACTTAAGAGATTTAATTTCTTGCTTGTCAGCGGCTCTGTCCTTCTCTAGTCCTTTATTTATTTCTTCTATGATATTTTTCTCTGTATCTTTTAGTTGGTTTTGCAACTGGACTATCCTGTGGTTACTCTGTTTTAACCTTGTTCTCATATTGTCGACGGTGAATCGGTTTGTTGTTGCCAGGGCTCCCATGGATCCCAACACTTCTGTAGAGAAATATTATTCTTCCAGGTTTTTCCCATCCACCAGTACCCTGTGTTTCTTTACCATTCAACCTTCTCTCATATACATCTCCTGTTTTAATACAGCCTTCCTCTTTTTATGAAGAAGTAATCAGAGGGAGGAATTTCTTCTCTGGATATAGGGTCAAGGTCGCTAGCATATATGACTCCTACCTGAGGGAAACCAAAATTAGATTGTAAAGGGGTCAAGGAAGTGATGGGATTACCCAACTCTATGGATTTTGTTTCCCCTGTTGTCTTGGGAGTATCAATATGAATGGTAGATGACGAAGGGGGGGGAGATTGACTGGACTCAAGAGGTGTCTTAGACCCTTTTTCTGCTTCTACTCTTGGATTCTCTGTCTGTGGGACTTCTTTGTTTTGTGAAGACCCTTCGACCTCCTGTGGGTTTTCCTCGGTGTCTGATTTATTCTGTGTTTTTTGTTCGAAGCCTGGGGGGATTTTTTTATTGTTCTAGAGGGGATCTTGTTTCTCCCTGCAATACTTTGGGCAAACTGCTTCGTCTGTGTCTTTGGAAAGTTAGAAGACTGGTTGGCAACTCGGATGATAACACCTATACCCTGTCTAACACTTCCTCATAGGTTTTGACCCCTTTGAAAATGTCGTCGCGAGGGGATTCCTCATGTTCAAATTCTTTCATGCCACAATGAGCCATGTGGCTTCCCACTATTTGATAAGGGTTGTGCTTCCTATGTTCGAGATTCACCAACTTGACCTCCTCTAGAGTTGCAGCTTCAACCTTGGAATGACCCACATTGAGAAGAGAAAACCTTCCAATCTGTACAGGAAAGACTGGCCAAAACTTCTTTTGAGTTGTCTTCAGTTCTATTCCAATACCACCTGTTATTATCTGATGAGCTACCTCCCTGCACACCAGCCTATCAGGGAGGAATTTGGGAAGTGCATGAGGAGAGATAGAACATCTGAAAACCCTGATATAGGAGAAATTCTCCTCAATAAACCAATCGGCAACCACCTTGAGATTTCTTATGATCGACTCTGAAATACAGGGGGTGCATAGCCATATAGCATATGATGCACTGGTATCACCACGAAATGACAAATTTGGTAAAAAGACTCCTTAAAATTTTATTCCCGTAGCTTAGAATGATATTCATGAATTGGTTCAGTGCAGGTTGGCTTCCAACTCCAATTCATCAAAGGGAAAGGATTCATGAAACATATAGCATCCATGATATATGTCGACATGTAAAAGGTTATTGGTCAGCCATTGGATATCATGGTTTGATACTCCATAACCTCCTTAGCTAGGTTATCTGATAAAATTTTGTTCCAGCTGAAGCTATAGCCTTCGGTTGCTTCATGTAAAAGGGGCACCCATTCTGCAGGGAAATGGGTAGGACTTTTCTTCCCGAAAAGTCTACATAACATCATAACCACATAAACCATGTACTCATTCAAAGAGTCGATGACGACCCCTTGGCTATCCAGAATGCTTCTGGTTTGCATGTTTGTCCTCTCCAAAGCCCAACTGATCATGTCATTGTATGTCATGAGTCGTGGGTGCGTGGCTACTTTGTGAAGTTCGGACGATGCTATGTCCCGTAGTTTGTTTTCAGAATCATCGAGAAAATTCTTAATTTCGTAGTCCAAGGTTTCAAAAATTTGCCTCCATGATTTGATGGAATCAATGGCATGCGGTGTAGTATCAGACACAACATCTTCTTCTGGGATTGAAATTTCAGCTGCTTCTTCACTTTTCTTGGGTGCCTTTCTAGGTGCCATAATGTTCGTGTTTAGAATGAATTTCTGTCGTAGAGAGAAACGTGTCAGTTTGTTGAATGCAATTCACTTATGAGTCTAAACAATAAGAATGAAAATTTGAAGAAACCAAACCTTTATTAACCTTTAACTCTTCTTACGACGGATGTACTGAAACAAGTGATAAAACTTTAATGTCTTAATGGGGGATATATGCCCAAAGATACGTAGTTAAGTCAAAAATATCTCTATTCGTCCATTATAGATATTAGCGTATATCGACGATTTCAAAAATGGAGTTTTGAAAGGACTACTTTCACCAAATACCGAAATGTGAAACGCGAAAAGTCCTTTCAATCTTTAATAATGTTATTTTAAACTAATTTAAATTCATTTTAAACTTTGTTAAAGAATTCACAATTTCGTATTTCAAAATTTCGGGGATCCTGTACCCATGAGATATGTCATGAGCAAACCCCGAATCATGAAATCACGATGGGATTAGTTTATACATTGAATACTTGTATTAATGATTTAATCAATTAAGATTAGTAATAAACTTCTTCTTTTCAGAAAATCGGGGACCGGGATTTCAAGGGCTGACGTTTTGATAACGCTTTGATACAAGGAAACCCAAATCATGAAATATTAATGAATTGTTGATCGTGTTTAAGAATTTAATTAATCACAATTAAAGGATACTTTGTGAAACGCGCGTCGGGACTTATAGCACCTACTTCTTCCTTTTTATTATTACTTTAATATAAAGCCTTTTCGACATTTCAACATCGGGAGTCTGGAGTTGTTACTTAGAAAAACATGCTTTGTGAGAGGCCGAATCCCGAAACACAAAAAAAATCGAAAGTCTTTTGACTTTTTTCTTTTAGGACTAAGGGCGGCTCCATGACTAGAAAAAAGCAAAGCTTCAGGTTTAAAGGGATACAAAATTAAACTTCGTATCAACATTACACTCCATCTAGGGATCTTGTTTCCTCGTGGGACAAGAAGAACATGTAGAACAAGTGCGTTCATTGGGTAAATGGGGTCAATAATTCAACTTTGTGAAAAGGACCATGAGAGAAAATTAGACAAGACTTTAGGATCTCTGCATTTGATTTCGAAAATTCTTCAAAAATAAAACATCTAATTTTCTCGAGCTAGGTTCTCAGTAGATTTCCTTTTCTGAAACTGACCTCAAATCTGTATAAGATAATCAAAACCAAATTAATCATTCTACCAGGTTTTATATGATTCTGTTTTCATCAAGGTAAAGAACACTTAAAGGTGTCAGATTAGGGAATCCCATAAACCTATAATGTGAATCCAGCTGAAAGAAGAAAAGTTACTAGAGCGTCTTGAAATTCATGTATAACATCCTTATCATATATAAACATATTGCTTCACTGCCAGTTCTTGGTCACTATAATTGCTTATTAATTAGAACAATCAAGTGCTACATAAATTGTCAACCCAGGGAAGTCTATTTATTTCAAAGGCAATCACACACTATATATGCTCAATCTCAAAAGAAATATAGAGTTGTAGTAAAAGTACACTAATCACACCTTGCTTTGAACAGACTGAAGTTCTACTTTGAATTATAGAAAACAAATCTATCTATTGCAGAGTTTAAGATTCAAAGGAAAATAATTATCAGAAGAATCCTGGATTACATTAAGAAACAACAACCTAGGAAAAGAAATCTTTCAGCATACTGCAAAGAAGACTAACTATTCTATAATAGAGAACAGGACCCTATTCCCCAAAGCAGGAATCTTCAACACCTGTCTCTCACTATCACACTTTCATAAACTCATTACCAATCAAAATGATTAACAAGTATCGAAGGCTAACTATTATGTAACAGAGAACAGGACCCTATTCCCCAAAGCAGGAATCTTCAGCACCTGTCTCTGACTATCACACTTTCACAAATTCATCAAGCAGAATTACCAATCAGAATGATTAATAATTACTTAGGAATGAATTGTATGAAAACAATGTAACAATCAGTAGAAACAGAGTTTTGGCAAAATAGAATTTAGACAAGGCATGAACAAAAATAATACTAACACACTACAGAACTAATGGGTGAATCTTGTGAAGAAGGTGGGCCCTCTCCTTCTCACAAGATTCCCCGGAAATGAAAGGAACTAAGAAAAAATGCTCAGAATAATCTTTTATTCATCTATCAATTGTATCAAGTTACAATATCCAAAGTAAACACACTCCTTCTCTGTAATTCCTTTCTAGCTAAAACCTTTCCCCCCCTAATGCTGATTTCTCCACTATTTAAAGAGGAGAATCCCCTTAATACAATTGATCATAAAATTACATGTGTACATACAAATCCTATTCTTAGTCTAATCTAATCTTCTATGCTGGAATAGGATATTCTGATCTCCCGTATCAAAATGTTGTTACAGTAGTTGGAATGGTGTTGGCTTGAGGTATAGTTGTTGTGGCCAGTGCAACAACTTCTTTATTTATCTTTTCTTGTTACTGTTGTTTGTAGAATACTATTTCAGCATCGCAAATCACGGACTGTTTCAGCAACAGGATTTGCGTCCTGTTTGACTGTTTCAGCAACGTGGTCTCAAGAAGCAGTGATGGTTGGTGTTGGATTAAGGTATCGCTGTTGCGGTCGGTGTAATAGATTCTTTATTTATCTTTTCTTGTTATTGTTGTTTGTGAAATGTTGTTTCAACATCGCAAATCACGGACTGTTTCAACAACAGGATTTGCGTACTGTTGATTGTTTCAGCAACGTGGTAGTCAAGCAGCAACCATATGTTAACTGCATTTCAAACTGTTTCAGCAACTATATATTTCTGATTAATGGCTAAGTATGAGAGTAATGTAAAATTACATGTAAAACAAATTAAACATATAGCAAAGAGAAGAACGTTATATACCTTTGGAGAAATAGATTAATGTGATAATGTAGTATTAAATATGAGTGGGAAAAGGATGTAATGATAGAAAAAAGTATGAGCAAAATGGAACATTATAGGGTCTTAACATCCCCCCCAACTGAAAAGGTTGCATGTCCTTAGGCAACTTCAATCTGAATCAGAATCCGAATACCAACTCTGGGCATGCAAATTACTTAAACAGTAGTTGTAGAAAGTACTGTTTGTTGGGGTTCTGAATCCTTGAACCTATTGTAGCCTTTGCCAGGCTGCTGCTTCGACCTTCTTGGGCAACTGATGATGAACTTGGTACTTCTCTGCTGGCATCCATAAAATGGGAAAATGGAACTGATAACCTATGCAGTTTTTAGTGCATTGTTGGACACATTTGATGTAGCTAGGTACCCGGGAGATTGTTGTCTCAAGATTGGTAGGACTAAATGGATTGTGCTCCTGCCTTTTCTCAGAAGATTGTTGCCAAAACATGTTATTTGCTTGTAGGGCAGTAATCTCTGTGGATTTAATAAACTGTTAACAATCCTGAAGTATTGTTGTCTGTAGTTGCCGAATATATTGAATCATCCCTAGTTTCTTCAAAAATTGATAATACTTTGCAACAAAGGTGGCAGCGTTCTGTGGTTCTGGCCATATCCAGAGGAGGTGGTTATCTTCGTTATGCTTGGCAGCTAGGAAGTCATTCTGCCAGGTAATCTGATTGTTAAGGAAGGAGGTGAATGCCCGAATCTAGATATCACCGACAAGAGGGTTAAGGTTAAGATGTCGATTCTCAGGGATGGCCACATTATGAAGATATACCTCACATAGTAGGTGCTGATCAATTGTAGAGGCTTCTGCAAAAGTTTTAACAAAATCTATTGGATTGAATATTGCATAGGGTCTGCCTTCTTTGATTGATTTAATCTGAAAAAATGTAAGTCGTTCTATGAGGAAAAGAGAGTAATTTGAGGATGGTTTCCTAGCAGCCAACAATTTTTGTGCCAAATCAAACATCAGGAGAAATTTTCCTTTTAGCTCTTCATTTTTCTTCTTATGGACACGGGATTCTTAGCGTGTTTTCTCCAAAGCATCCTAGTTTGAATAGATGTGGTTTAGTCAAAGCAATATGTGCTCCTGTAGGTTTTTGTCCTGTGTAACAGCAGACTCTTTTTTCCATTTGTCCATTATTGCTTGCTCATCCCATGGTTGAGTTTGTGTTTCAGCATCACAAGTGATAAGCTAAGGTAGGGTCTGAGTGGCTCGTTCCACAAGAGTATGGGTGTTGATATTGTTAGGAGGGGTAGAGTCATCAATAGGCAGTGTTTGTATCACTTTACTAATAAAAACAGGGGCTTCAGATGTAGCAGTTGTTGTAGGCCAGGGTTCATTTTGAATTTTGGAAGGTCCTACTGGTTCTTGTGTAACAGTAGGGTGTTCTTCTTCTTTGACTGCAAAAGTCGTAGGTGCAGGGGAAGCTCCAGGCATTGGAATTTGAACTACTTTGTAGCCTGCTTGATAATAAATGTCCCCACATTGACTGCACATATACTCTCTACACTGATCCTCTTTTGTGTTTTCCTCTGTCATGGCCGCTATGCGAGCTAAGGTATATAGTTTAAGTTCCCTGTCGTAGACTTTCTTTACCATTACTAGCTCTTGCTTGTAGGATTCCAGTTCAGACTTTAGGAACTCATTCTCTTGTAAAAGAGAGACCATTGTTGGTTCTAATTGTTGATCTATCATGGGTGTGTCAAGAGAGGTGACTGGTTTTTGTGTAACAGTCACAACCGCAATAGCTGGTTCTTATGGAGCAACTACAAGATCAGCAGTTGATTCTTGTGTTTCAGCTTCTTGATGTAGAGAAAGTAGTGTTGTGGCACCCTGGGCATCTGATTCCTGTATTTTGGGAACAAAATCAGCAGCTGGTTCTTGTGTTTCAGCTGTAGCTGGTTCTTGTGTAATAACTATAGTTGGTTCTTGTGTTTCAGCTACTGAATGAGTAGATGGCTCTTGTGTTTCAACTACTCGATGAGTAGTTGGTTCTTGTGTTTCAGCTACTTGATTTAAAGAGAATGATGTCGCAACACCTTGGGCCTCTGGTTCTTGTGTTTCAGTGCCCATGGGTGGAATAGGTAAAAATTCTGGAATTTGGGAGGGTGGAGGTGTATGGGCTTTTAGCAAGATGGGTTGGGGGTTTAGGGAAGTAGCAGTAGTGGTTGCTCTTGTTGAAGTCCTCGTTCGTTTTCTTTGTAAAAAGGAAGGAAAAGTAGGAATTTGCTTCTTTCTTTTGCGTGTGGGTTTTTCCTCAGTGATGGGACAGGAAGCGTTATCAAGTTTATCTCCTTCAGAATCATTGCTAAGGATATAAACAGTAGGAGTACATGATTCTAGTAAATTGTGGGGCGGGTTTGGTATGGTAGGAGGGTTAATTGGATCAATTGGGTCTATAAGTGGATTAATAGGTATTTATGGAGGGTCAGGAAGGTTTTGTGGTTGTTGTTCATGAGGATTTTCAGGATGCTCAGCAGCTTCCTGAGGGTCTATGGGTGGGTTGTTTAGGAGAGGGTTTTGTTGGGAAAAACCCTTTTGGATGAGTAGTTGAACGAGACGGTGATGGGTGAGGGAAAGGGCGAGATTTTTAGTCTTTTTACAATAATGTGACATATTTCTAAGACATCCGAGCAGATGGTAGGAAATATTCACCAATCTAGCATGTCGTAAATGAGATAACAAGACAAAATCATACTGGTAAACTACCTGGTATCAGCCTTCATAGGTGGGATAGTGCTTGACAAACTCGGTAACTTTTGGCCAAGGAGGCAACAACGAGCTAAGTCGAACACCCTGGCCTTTAGGCTCAACTTGTTCTCCTGACAAGAGAAAATCCTGCTAGGCATTAAGGATAATGTGTTTGCGGCTGAACCAGCGAATGCCAGTGACAGGAAGACCCAAAACCTGTGTTATATCATCCTCTGTGACTGGAATCCAAACCCCTTGAACAATGGAATGGTCTTCTTGAAGATTTTGAGCAAATTGAAGAACCTGTTGTTGATCGAATCCCTAGAGCCTCTGAAAATAACTTAGCCAACCTGCCTGCTGAAAGATTTGGTAGACTTCTGGATACAATTCTAGCAGGGTTGTCATGGTGGGTTTGTATCGTATAACAGGGCCTCCCATAGCTAACAACTCAGTAGAATGCACAGTCAGAGAGTAAAGTAACCTCTTTCGAACAGAGTAAGTTTTGCAAATGAAGGCATGCAAATGGTGATGAAAGCAAACGACATGATGGGTAAAAAAAGGAATGACGGTAGTCGGTTCATGTGAAATGATGGCATA
>JZKD02S1752312.1:121757-134053 GCA_000966675.3 Picea glauca | reverse complement strand
GTGCAGCGAGTTGATTATGTGTTTCTGGAGTCACAGAGGAGGGTTCACAAATAAAATTATTAATTACTTCATCCCCAGTGACGTCTTTAAGGCTTAAAGCTTGTTCGATAGTCAAGATAGGTTGAGTAGTTTGATCATCAAAATCCACCCATAAGGAATTTTCATTATTAATCAAGGGTGTAGAGTGAGGGTAGAGGGTAAGCTATTTGGTCTCATATCCATTGGAAATTGTCATTGAACCAAATCTGTAGCTGATAAAGGCATCTGATGTGGCTAGCCAAGGTCAACCCAAAATTAGAGGATGACCCCCCAACTTTGTTTTAGGTTGTAATACCACAAAGTCAGCTGGATAATTCCAAGACTCAAATGAGATAATTAGGTCTTCGATGACTCCTTCCGGTTTGATTTTAGAACGGTCAGCTAATTCTAGAATGGTTGGGGTATCTCTAATTTCATTCTTCAGTTGTAACAGTTGTGAAGTTTCAAGAGTCATAATATTGATAGCAGTGCCTAAGTCTACCAGAACTCGAGGAATTATTGTTTTTCCAATTTGTGTTGTGACAGTAGGATGGCCGGGATCACCATATTTAACAGGAAAAGCTTTACCCGACATTAGTGCAGACAAATCACCCATGACATGGACTGTCAGGGGATCTTTAGTTTTCCTACCAGGTTTCTTAACACAAATGTCTCGCATAGTTCTGGCATAAATTGGTACATCTCTTAGTGCTTGTAATAGTGGAATTTTGACATAGAGATTTTGTAATTCTCCTAGAAGATTGAAAGCAGGGGGCTCGGGCGTTTTAGTCAAAGCTAAACACTCAGGGAATGGTGGTTTTGTTGTTTCATCAACAGTGTTAGAGGATGATTGTACCTCTTTAGGTACATCGTGCTTTTTTATTTCTTCTTTATTGGAATCAGAAGGTAACATCATCCATGATAGGTTCTACTATTTTTCTAGATCGTAAATGAATAGCATTGCATTGCGTAGGGAAAAGAGAAAGTATAGGATGGTTTTGAATATCAATGCACTGCACAGCCTTATAATTGGGGTTAGGTTAGGTTGTACAGGTATTTAGGGCCTCATCATTTGATTGTTCGGTGGAGTACCTAATGGTAAAGAGAGTGGTTGCTGAAATTGTGATTGAAATTGAGGCAATTGATTTGGGAATGGGGGTTGTTGACCTCTCCAATTTGGATTCCATTGGTTAAGGTAGGGTTGTTGTTGTGGAGGCCAAGGAGTCCACATTGTTGGGTCTACAGAGGGAGGGTTTGTTTGTTGCATGGGTGGGTAACTCATTTGATTGAGGGGTGGGTAATGCATTTGATTAAAGGGAGGGTAATTTGCTTGACTAAAAGAAGGATAGTTATTCCAACGATTAGAAGATGTAAATGGCATATTAGGATTCATACCTTGTCCCCGCGGCTGCCATTTGCTTCTTTGTGTCAATAGATAGACAGCTTCAGCTTCTTCATCAGTTGGTTGTAATGCTGCTTTGATTCCTGGTAAAGAAGGGCATTGTTGAGTTTCATGATCCTTATCACAAATGGTGCAAATTGGCTTTTTGTCCAATGGGCATTCCCTTCGTGGGTGCTTATCTCTACATTTGGAACAAAATATGGACAGAGTTTCTTCTACTTCAGCTTGTTTCTTTTGAATCTGCAAGGTGTCAATTTGTGAAGCAAAAGAACTTAACATTTCAGTTTTAAAACCCTCAAGTAAATTACCTATTTCAGCTCTTGTTTCTCCTCCACTCGCTGATTTTTGGACTCTTGAAAATGTGGTATCCCTATTGTTTGATCTATTCCTTGCAACTCCTCTTGAACATATTTGGCATAGGTTAACAATTTCATCATATGATTCTTTAGATATGTCCCATTTACCAAGCATATTCAACATATGTAAACAGTCATCCCTTACTCCTTTTAATAATATTGTTTTAAGAATATCTTTACTTACATCGGGGTGACTGGATCTTTGTAGATTATACTATAGCCTTTCCACAAAGTCCTCCAAATTTTCATCCTCTTTCTGTATCATCTTGAATAGTTCCTCTCTTTTTTCTCTTGTTCGRCAATAGTCTTGATATTTGTGCAGAAATTTATGTTTCATYTGATCCCATGTTGTGATTACATGACCTCCAAGACTCATGAACCATCTTAATGCATTTCCCTTTAATGTTGCTGGAAATAGCTTTAATTTTTTAGCATTGGAAATGTAATCATAACTTCTACATAATATGTCAAACTTGAAAAGGAATTCATCAGGATATTCTGAAGATAAACCATGAAAGTTAGGTAAAGCTGAAAGTGGAATATTCTTCATGGGAGCTACTCCTCTAGGAATATCACCAATAGGAAATCCTAAGGTAGAAAAAGAGTTTTCATCATTTACCTCTCCTTCAGGACTTGCTTGTTCTTCATGGTGGAGTTCTTCATTATACTCATCCATGGTTTCTTATGTTTGTTCCCCTGCTGCACTTATTCGATCCTCAATGTTTTCTATTGGTTTCTCAACTGTCTCAGGGCTCCAAATCTCTTTCCCCGTTTCAAAGTTCGCTTGAAAGGAAGGTTGAGGCTTTGGTTTTTGAGAGCTTGGTCGCTGAGGAGCAACAGATTCAAATTTTGATATAATCTTGTCGATAAAAGTCTTTCTTCCTCCCCTTCCTCTGCCCCTGCCACCTGTAGGGTCAGTTTCTTTGGGGTCTCCGCGCCCTCTCATGCAATCTGTATATCTGAAAGAACATAAGTGCTTTTGAAATCTATAATTGCCTTCCCCGGCAATGACGCCAAAATGTTGGTCACTATAATTGCTTATTAATTAAAACAATCAAGTGCTACATAAATTGTCAACCCAGGGAAGTCTTTTTATTTCAAAGGCAATCACACACTGTATATGCTCAATCTCAAAAGCAATCTAGAGTTGTAGTAAAAGTACACTAATCACACCTTGCTTTGAACAGACTGAAGTTCTACTTTGATTTACAGAAAAGCAATCTATCTATTACAGAGTTTAAGATTCAAAGGAAAATAATTATCAGAAGAATCATGGATTACATTAAGAAACAGCAACCTAGGAAAAGAAATCTTTCAGGATACTGCAAAGAAGACCAACTATTCTATAATAGAGAACAGGACCCTATTCCCCAAAGAAGGAATCTTCAGCACCTGTCTCTGACTATCACACTTTCATAAACTCATTACCAATCAAAATGATTAACAAGTACTGAAGGCTAACTATTCTGTAACAGAGAACAGGACCCTATTCCCCAAAGTAGGAATCTTCAGCACCTGTCTCTGACTATCACACTTTCACAAATTCATCAAGCAAAATTACCAATCAGAATGATTAACAATTACCTAGGAATGAATTGTATGAAAACAATGTAACAATCAGTGGAAACAGAGTTTCAGCAAAACAGAGTTTAAACAAGGCATGAACAAAAATAATACTAACACACTACAGAACTAATGGGTGAATCTTGTGAAGAAGGTGGGCCCTCTCCTTCTCACAATATTCCTTGGAAATGAAAGGAACTAAGAAGAAATGCTCAGAATAATCTTTTATTCATCTGTCAATTGTATCAAATTACAATATCCAAAGTGAACACGCTCCTTCTCTGTAATTCCTTTCTAGCTAAAACCTCTCGCCCCTCCCCTAATGTTAATTTCTCCACTATTTAAAGAGGAGAATCCCCTTAATACAATTGATCATAAAATTACATGTGTACATACAAATCCTATTCTTATTCTGATCTAATCTTCTATGCTGGAATAGGATATTCTGATCTCCCATGGAAAAATGTTGTTACAGTAGTTGGAATGGTGCTGGCTTGAGATACAGTTGTTGCGGTCAATGTAACAGCTTCTTTATTTATCTTTTCTTGTTACTGTTGTTTGTAGAATACTATTTCAGCATCGCAAATCACGAACTGTTTCAGCAACGGGATTTGCGTCCTGTTTGACTATTTCAGCAACGTGGTCTCAAGCAACAGTGATGGTTGGTACTCGCTTAAGGTACGGTTGTTGCAGCCGGTGTAACAGCTTCTTTATTTATCTTTTCTTGTTACTGTTGTTTGTGAAATGTTGTTTCAGCATCGCAAATCACAAACTGTTTCAACAACGAGATTTGCGCACTATTGATTGTTTTAGCAACGTGGTCGTCAAGCAGCAACCGTATGTTAACTGCAGTTCAAATTGTTTTAGCAACTATATATTTCTGATTAATGGCTAAGTATGAGAGTAATGTAAAATTACATGTAAAACAAATTAAACATATAGCAAAGAGAAGAACGTTATATACCTTTGGAGAAATAGATTAATGTGATAATGTAGGCTTAAATATGAGTGGGAAAAGGATGTAATGATAGCAAAAAGTATGAGAAAAAAAGGTACATTATAGGGTCCTAACACCAGTGATCTTGTTCAGTACCCCGGTGAAGTTATCAGACTTCCCATATTGAATTTCCTTTCACCACTTCATTTTTTTTTTAAGCATTTAAATGTTGAGATGAGGGAAATCAATATAATGAATTTCCTTTCTTCATCTCTTTGGACTAGATGGGGGAAATCAATATAATGAATTTCCTTTCACCATATGTCTATGTATATTTTATTTTAATATGAAGTGGGGGCAATCAATAAGTATGTAATATACTCAGGAAGGTATCTTCTTGAAATTTAAGAACAAAGGCCTATCAACTCACTTAAATAGATCTGGGCCAATCTTCTCTTTTGCCTTCAAACATCATTGACTTCAGGGAAATTCTTGAGGGAATCTTTTTGACATCCTTTTAAAATAATTTACTTGAGTAAAACCAATCAATTTATTCCTGTTAGGAAGGCTAATAAGGTTAGGATTAACCTAGACATACTTCTGGTTCAGCTAAAGTTAAAGAACTATAAACTCAACCTATTCTCATTTTTGAAGGTTTGTTTGAGAATTTTTAGAACCAAAGTGAGACCTTTCTTTTCTCAAAGAACTTATGATAAAAATTTAGGGCCAGATGGGAAACGGGATTTACCGTGCTTAGGGGGAAAGTAAAGTTCTTCAGAATGACTACTGCACACATGACCATTTTTTAAGATTTTCTTAGTTAGACTTTAAAACTTTTCCTTAAGTCCATCTTTTTTTTCCTTTTTTTTGTTGAAAATTTCAATGATAGCATCAGCATCGAATGACCTAATTATTTATCCATTTGTATCTCTCAGGGTAATTTAGTTTGAATTTTTAGAGAAAAATATCCTACCTTGGTAACTCCTAGTCTGCTGGCCAAAAGGCTGTTAATTTCTTACCTTTTTCATCAGAAGACAATTAATATACTTATCTGTGTATGTTTTCTTTTTAGCATTTCTAGTCTCTTGGTTGGTTAGTGACTTTTCTGCAAAATAATTCATCATGCTAATGTCAGGAAATCTCATGAATAAAAATTTTATATATTACTATTTTTTTTTTTGGAAAAAACTTACCGAAGGAAATGAAACTATACAGTAAGCGTGAAAACAAACCAGTATGTATAATGAGATTTCATAAATACATTATTGCATGAAGTGTTTGAGGTGTCATCCATTTACAGGGGTGCTGAGAATGTTTCCATCGATATTTTCTAATAAAAAATCATTTTTTCCCTTAGAAGCCGAAATCTTATATGGGTCGGACCAGATTGGATCAAACTTGCCATGTTTACTAGTGTCTTCTCTCTTGGCTTCCCGTTTCTGGACCAGATCACCAGGGAGGAAATCTCTATCTTTAGCTTTTCGATCGAATAAGGCCTTCATGTTATCCTGATATCTCTATAACCTTTCATTCACTTTGGCCCGATTTTGCTGAACTTCAACCAGCTGGTTTTTCCTCCTGGTAACATCGTTGGGTTCTTCATTTGAATCTTGTCAAAGTTTCATCATGGGTAGAGCAAGATTTATTGGTAAAATGACATTGGTTCCATATACCATTTGAAACGGGAAAATCCCAATTGATCTTTTGGTACTTATCCTGTTAGCCCATAGAGCATATTTTAAATGGATATGCCATGCTTTTTTGTTTTCAGTCAAAACCTTTTTGATAATGGTAATCAGAATTTTATTAGATGATTCAGCTAGACCATTACCCTATGGATAGTATGCTATGGAGTGTCCCAGTATGATGTTTTATTTTTGGCAAAAGTTTATCATTGCCATTGAATTAAATGCGTGTACATTATCAGTGACTATCTTTCAGGGACAACCAAACCTAGATAGAATATTTTCTTCTCGGAAACTGATTACTACTGAGTCAGTTGCATTTCTTGTAGGAACAGCTTCCACCCATTTAGTGAAGTAGTCTGTAGCAATTAGAATCCACTTGTGTTGTGTGTTGGAGTGGGGATGAATTTCTCCAATGAAATCAAGACCCCATTGTTGAAATGGAGCTTCGGTTTTAACCGGGACTAAAGGTAAGGATGGGAATTTATTTTTTCCTGTAAACATCTGGCAAGGAGTACAAGTTTGGGCTTTGGTGTTCACATATGTGAATAATTTAGGCTAGTAATACCCGTTTCTTAAAATTTTATAAGATGTTTCCCGCCAAGCATGGTGTCCTTCGCACACTCCCACGTGGAATTCATCGATAGCCCTTTTTGTTTCGGTCTTGACTAAGCAACTTAAAAGGAAACCCAGAGGGTCTTTCTAATATAATTTACCATCTATGATACAATATTTTATAGCATGTAACTTCAGTGTCCAATTTTAGAAGGGGTTAACTCACTGGGACATTGAAGGGTCAGCAGGTAAGAAACAATATCGTGATACCAGACTGAAGTGGAGAACTTGTCTTGGATCTTAGTTTTGGGTGCAGTAATGTCAAGGTCATCTATTTCTATAAATCCCTCGCTCTCTTGCAGTTGATTTATTCCAAGTACTCTCAAATTTGATTCGGCTAGAAATTTGACCAGACCCTGAACTTTGATAATTCTAGTTGGTTTGACTTCTAGGCTGAACTCCTAGATTTTAGCTAGCCACCTCCCTCTTCTTCCATTGTTGTCTGGTTGCACTAGTATATCTTTAACAGGACTTGAAGGCACGTAGGCAATGATCTTTGAGTGCAAACCGTAGGTCCTAAAAGCCTTGAGAGATTTTACCATTGCGTAAGCTTGTTTTTCCAATATGTCATATTTCAGATCAACGTCTCTAAGACTTCTGCTAAAAAATGCTATAGGTCGCTCAAAACCTTCCTCATTTTTCTGTAACAAAACAACTGTGATTGTTTGTTCAGAGGAAAAAGGAAAAATCAAAAACTCTTTTGTGTAATCTGGGCTTGCCAAGACTGGCGCTTCGCTTACTACTTTCTTGATTTGTTGAAATGACGCTTTGTCTTTGTTTGTCCATTTCACCTCGTTGTTATTTTTAATCATATCTGTAATCAATTTAACAATTTTGGCAAAGTTAGGGATGAATCTTCTCAAGAAGTTTATTTTTCCTAAAAAAGACTAAATTTCTTTTACATTTCTAGGAATATTTATGGTATCTATCGCCTCGACCCTTTTGGGATCGATTTTGATTCCATATCTAGACACTATATGACCCAAGAGTTTACCTTCTTTCATTTTGAAATGGGATTTCTTGGGATTAAGTGACAAACCGAATTTGCGACATTTCTCGAAAGTTTGTTTGAGGTGTATTAAATGTTTTGTATCAAACTTAGAGAAAACAATCAGGTCATCAAGATAGATAACAACAAACTTATCTCTTTCGCCCATGAAAGCGATATCCATGGCTCGTTGGAAAGTTTCCCCTGCATTCATTAAACCAAAAGTAATTTTGTCATACATAAAAGTACCCCAAGGGGTAGTGAACGCAGTTTTTTCTTTGTCATATTGATGTACAACAATCTGATTGTAACCTGAAAAACCATCAATCATGGACATTCTATTAGCTCCAACTACTTTTTCTAAAACATGATCCATCTTAGGTAATGGATAATTGTCTTTAAGTGATGATCGATTCAGGTTTCTAAAATCTACACACAGTCTGATCTCACTGTTTTTCTTTCTCACTGGGACTAAATTGGCTACCCACTCAGAGTATCTCAGTGGGACAATGATTTTAGCATCCAAGAGTTTTTTGACTTCTTTCTCTATTACTGGTAGTAAGATGGGGTTTATCTGCTTGAGTTTTTTCTTAAAAGGTTTGACACCTGGCTTCAAAGGAATTTTATGTTCCATAATGGTAGTGTCATAAGTTATCAATTCATCATAAGACCAAGCAAAAACATCCTTATATTGTCTAAGTAACTCGGCATACTTTCTTTTGATTTCAGGAGACAGATATTTAGATAATTTCACCAACCTAGGATCTTCTTTAGTACCTATATCGCAGTCCTCGACCTCCTCTAGTCGAGGCTGTAAGGAAGAATTCAAAGGGATGTCATCATGAATAAATATCCTTTCTAATGGGATCAGACCCTTAGGTGTCTGATTATTTTTTAAAACAAGCATCTGGTGGTTAGCGATTTTATCATGAAACTTTTGGGGTTCTTCGCCTTCCTGCATGATCCAAATAGGATCACTCTATTTTTCTTGGTCAGCATGCGTTTCAGCAAAGTCATATACTGTCTCTAAAAATTTTCGGAGTTGTTCATCGTCCTCAAAAACTTTCCAATGTTGTATGTTATTTGGTATGGAAGCCCTATGTCTCATTAGTATATGGTATTTTAATTTGAAAGAAGTGGGGGGTGTGAACGTTGATGTTTCTTTGGCTAACGCATCAGCCTGTTGATTTTTCGCTCTTGGAATATAATGAACATTAACAGAGGAGAAAAAAAATTCAATCAGATCCCAAACACAGTTCCAATAAGATCTTAACCTAGGATGTTTTTCCTGGTATTGACGATTTACTTGTTTCATGATTATCTCTACATCGCCAAAGTCTTCCAAGTTTTTAATTTTCATTCTCCTGACATCTTCCAATCCTAGTACTAGGGCTTCATACTCGCATACATTGTTAGTGTGGCCAGTATTCCACTGTAATCTATAAGAGAAAGGGATAATGAATTTGTCATCAAGGGCCATAAAAAACACCCCAGCTCTAGCCCCAAAATAAGATGAGGCACCATCAAAAAACATCTTCCAAACACCAGTTCTATATACATCTTGTTTTACTTTCTCTTTTTCTTTTTTATTTTCTGTACAACCTTTTTCTATACACATATCGACATCATCATCGATAGATAAAATACAATTTCTTAAATCTTGGTCAGCAATATAAATAAGGTAGTTGTTTTGGTTATGTGGATCACTTACCATGAATGCTAACCTGGTTTCTATGTACAAAAGCGTGAACTGTCCTCCAAAGACCGGGATCGTGGCATACGTCATCTCGAGTTGGAGGGATACGCCAAGTTTAGTGCCCCAAGACCTAGATAAGAGCATACTGTACTTTGGGGGTATATCAGCGACGACCACATCCATTAAAACGCCTTTCACGGGTATCTGTGCAAGATTTACGACTAAATCCTTTATCATGCCTATACACTTAACCTTTCTTGAATCGAAAGAATATAAATCTCCATAAGCTCTGGTAATTTCAATACCGAGTCTCTCCATAATGGCTTTAGGCATTACATTGTGAGAGGCTCCAGAATCTAACATGTAATTATGGAGTAAGTGATCATGCACAGTCGAAGTGATATAGAAAGGGGCGATGGTGTATGTGGCACCATCGAAATGTGGGCCAAAATTATGTAAGGCTTGTCATCTTCTACATTTATGACATCAGCCTGACTTTCATTTTCTGAAAAACTAATTAATTTGGCGATTTGTTTCCTGTAAATTGGGTTTTTCGCCAGTTCGACAAGAGGTATAGGGATTTTGTTTTTATTTATTTCATTTTCCAAATTAAAACTTCCTATGGTTTTGTCGATCTCTATGGTTTGGGTTTCTAACCCCTTCTTTTCAGTTTTCCTTTGTTGTGAAGTTTTAGTTTCAATTACAGGGACTCTCGTTTTCTACGCGTTCGCAGCTGATGTTTCTGCTAACTTTGTCCTGGTGGGCTATGTGTCAGCTATCTTAGTTCTTATAGTCTGTTTTTCAGCACTTTTTGAGACTGACTCATCTGTTTCACCCCTCGGCATAATCATTTTCACTGGGAGAGTTGCGAGGCTCTTGTTTCTAGAACTTAGATTGTACTTTTGATGGAGTTCAGCCATTATATTGTCTACAATTCCCTGATAGGTTGAATTTTCAATAATACCGTCATTTTTTATTTTTTGCAGATCTATCTTTTGTAATTGAAGATATTTTATAATCTTGCTTTGTTAAAAAAGGTTGTAGGCAGTCGTCACCAAGATTATTGATGTCTTCTTCTAGTTCCTCAAAATCGTCCCCAACTTCTCCTCCGATAAAGTTTTCGCTTTTAAAGGGGGTTTGGATTTTTTGATCCTCATTCTTAATCTGTCTTGGTGGATTTTGAGGGTTAGGATTCCTTCTTAAATCCTTTCTGGAAAAATGCTCATTTTTCACTTGATCTAGTTCCATTCTTGAAATCTTATTAGACAGTTCCTTGATTATTATCGCAATGTCATCCATTTTGTCTTCCGAAGATCTTCCAGATCCAGACGGACCCCCTTGATCTCTATACCTTCTAGTTTCTTTGTTTCTGGTTTCAAATTTGGTTTTCAACTTTCTTGATGCCATAATGTTTGACTCAATCTCTAAGGAATCATCTTGCATCTTGGTGAGGTCTACCGATCTCCTCTCCCTCAATAATAGGGAGAAATTGGGGTCAAAAGCCCCAGCGAAAGTTACTTTCGTTGTAGGTTGGGAGGGTTTGACCTCGGCCAGAATCTTGTTACACAATTTATTGAACCTCTAAGTGAACTCGAGGACTGATTCTGATTTTTTCTTTACTAGAGCCCCAACTTCAGTCAGATAATAGAGATGGTCTCTCCTTTCCCCCCACTGTCAAATAAAATCATTTTCAAGTTCCTCATAAGACAGTATAGATCCTGCTGCTAGGCCTCGGAACCAAGTTCTTACCTGTCCTTCAAACTTTTGGACCGGGACTCTCGAATAGACATCTTCATGTTCAATTCCAAGGATATCGACAAATTGGTCAAATAAATTGAAATGTTCGGCTGCAGTCAAATCGCCCTCTCTTGTGAATTTCGGAAGATTCTTCACGTAGTTTTCAGGTAAGTCATGTAGGGAGACTGGGAGGACCAATGGGGCATATCTAGCAGCCACCTTTGTAAATATTCTAGGGGGTGGTACTTGGTCGCCTGCTCCTCCTCCTCTAGCCCCACCTCCAGCAGCACCTCCCTCGGCTGCAGCCATTAGTGATTTAGAATTTGTTGCTTGGAAATTATGAGGAAGGGTTTCAGGAAATTGGTTATCAAGATACAGGAAACTCGAGGAAGGGGAACTAGGGAAAAGTGGACTAGTTTCTTTAGACTCACAGGGTGAATATAAAGGAGAATCAATAGGAGTTGTGTCGAGAAGAATAGGATGATCGTAGGAGTTCTAAGAGATATAAAAAGGGTAATTTATATGAAAAGGGTTATTGTTGGTTCCTTAACTGTCTCTGTCTAGCTTCCCAATTTCCCTGGATACTAATGTCTCTTTCAAATTACTGCCCATGAACATTCTAACTCAACCCGGTTGTTTGTTGTCTGTAGGATGGTGTTGAATAAATTCAAAGTAATGCGTGTTTGATCTAATAGTCCAGGTTCGATATTAGGTTGTCGTGTAACTGGAACATTCATGAGGGAAGGAGACTGAAAGGATAGATTCAGTGTTTTCTTTTAAGGGTTTTCTATTTCTATTTCAAAACATATAAGAAGAACCCGAAAAACCTTGAATTGATAGTATGACGAAACTAAAGGTCGTTTTTGGTATTTGAGATAAATTTCGGAAAGGGAATGTGCATGAAGTGAAAGGAAAACATAAATCTTTTGAAAAATGTGAGGCATCAATTGAAGAGGAATCTCACTTTGTGACAGAAGAAGAAAAAAGTTAGGAAGAACTCTTAATGAAGCATATGATATTGAAATCTAATACTTTTACAGGTCTTGTGCAACATACCAGATATAATAAATACACAGAACAGAAATAAAATGCTAGAAATGGAAGAATAACAGTAATATATCCAGCATAATCTCCACAATAACACAGAAATAATATGAGAACAACAACTGAAATAGCACTTTGAATCAGAAAGCAATGTTCACAGGCCTCTTTGAGGGGGCAACCTCTAGTCGAGCAACGCTCTGTTACAATAATCTCCAAGCTAGGGTTTTCATACCCTCGACCCTTATTTATACTAAA
>JZKD02S1752312.1:95352-105502 GCA_000966675.3 Picea glauca | reverse complement strand
ATAGCTCCAGAGCGTGTAGTTCCACAAGTCACAGTTCCACAGGTCATAGTTCCAGGGGTCATAGTTCAAGAGGGCGTAGTTCTAGAGGGTGTAGTTCCACAGGTCATAGTTACAGAGGGTGTAGTTCCACAGGTCATAGTTCCAGAGGGCGTAGTTCCACAGGTTACAGTTCCAGAGGTCACAGTTCCACAGGTCATAGTTCTAAAGGGCATAGTTCCAGAGGTCATAGTTTCAGAGGGCATAGTTCCATAAGTCACAATTCCACATGTCATAGTTCCAGAGGGCATAGTTCCACAGGTCATAGTTCTGTAGGGCATAGTTCCACAGGTCATAGTTCTGTAGGGCATAGTTCCACAGGTCATAGTTCCACATGTCATAGTTCCACAATTCATAGTTCTGCAGGGCATAGTTCTAGAGGTCATAGTTCCATAGGTCATAGTTCAAGAGGGCGTAGTTCCAGAGGGCATAGTTCCAGAGGGCGTAGTTCCACAGGTCATAGTTCTAGAGGGCGTAGTTCCACAAGTCATAGTTCCAAAGGGCGTTGTTCTAGAGGGCGTAGTTCCACAGGTCAAAGTTCCACAGGTCATAGTTCCAGAGGGCATAGTTCCACAGATCATAGTTCCACAGGTCATAGTTATACAAGGCGGAGTTCTAGAGGTCATAGTTCCATAGGTCATAGTTCCAGAGGGCGTAGTTCCACAAGTCACAGTTCCACGGGTCATAGTTCCAGACATCAGAGTTTCACAAGTCATAGTTCCAGAGGGCATAGTTCCAGAGGACATAGTCCCACAGGCCAAAGTTCCATAGGTCATAGTTCCACACAGTGTAGTTCCACCGGTCATAGTTCCATAGGTCATAGTTCCACGGGTCACAGTTCTACAGGGCATTGTAATAGAGGTCATAGTTCTAGAGGGCGTAGTTCGACAGATCATTGTTCCATAGGGCATAGTTCCAGAGGGCATAGTTCCATAGGTCATAGTTCTAGAGGTCATAATTCCAGAGGTCATAGTTCTAGAGGGCATAGTTCCAGAGGTGATAGTTCCAGAGAGCGTAGTTCTAGAGGGCATAGTTCCAGAGGTCATAGTTCCAGAGGGCGTAGTTCTAGAGTTCATAGCTCCAAAGGGTGTAGTTCCAGAGGGCATAGTTCCATAGGTCATAGTTCCAGAGGGCATAGTTCCACATGTCATAGTTCCAGAGGGCATAGTTCCAGAGGTCATAGTTCCATAGGGCATAGTTCCACAGGTCACAGTTCCATAGGTCATAGTTCCACAGGGCGTAGTTCCATCGGTCATAGTTCCAAAGGGCGTAGTTCCACAGGTAATAGTTCCACAGGTCACAGTTCAACAGGTCATAGTTCTACAGTGCATAGTTCTAGAGGTCATAGTTCCAGAGGTCATAGTTCCATAGGGCGTAGTTCCACAAGTCACAGTTCCACAGGTCATAGTTCCAGAGGGCATAGTTCCACAGGTCATAGTTCCAGAGGGCGTAGTTCTAGAGGTCGTAGTTCCAGAGGTCATAGTTCCATAGGTCACAGTTCAAGAGGGCGTAGTTCCAGAGGGTGTAGTTCCATAGGTCATAGTTCCATAGGGCGTAGTTCCACAAGTCATAGTTCCAGAGGGCACAGTTCCAAAGGTTATAGTCCCACAAGTCATAGTTATAGAGGGCGTAGTTCCACAGGTCATAGTTCGAGAGGGCGTAGCTCCACAGGTCATAGTTCTAGAGGGCATAGTTCCATAGGTTGTAGTTCCATAGGTCATAGTTCCATAGGGTGTAGTTCCACATGTCATATTTCCAGAGGGCGTAGTTTCACAGCTCATAGTTCTAGAGGGCGTAGTTCCACAGCTCATAGTTCCACAGGTCACAGTTCCATAGGTCATAGTTATACAAGGCATAGCTTTAGAGGTCATAGTTCTAGAGGGTGTAGTTCCACAAGTCACAGTTCCACAGGTCATATTTCTAGAAGTCATAGTTCTAGAAGTCATAGTTCCAGAAGTCATAGTTCCAGAGGGCGTAGTTCCATAAGTCATAGTTCCAGAGGGTGTAGTTCCATAGGTCATAGTTCCATAGGGCGTAGTTCCATAGGTCATAGTTCCAGAGGGTGTAGTTCCAGAGGTCATAGTTCCACAGGTCATAGTTCCATAGGGCGTAGTTCCACAGGTCATAGTTCCAGAGGGCGTAGTTCCATAGGTCATAGTTCCACAGGTCATAGTTCTACAGGGCGTTGTTCCATAGGTCATAGTTCCAGAGGGTGTAGTTCCAAAGGGCGTAGTTCCATAGGTCATAGTTCTAGAGGGCGTAGTTCCATAGAGTGTAGTTCCAGAGGGCATAGTTTTAGAGGTCATAGTTCTAGAGGGCGTAGTTCCACAAGTCACAGTTCCACAGGTCATAGTTCTACATGGCGTAGTTCTAGAGGTCATAGTTCAAGGTGTCATAGTTCCAGAGGGCGTAGTTCTACAAGTCACAGTTCCATAGGTCATAGTTCCACAGGTCATAGTTCCACAGGTCATAGTTCCAGAGGGCATAGTTCCATAGGTCAAAGTTCCATAAGTCATAGTTCCAGAGGGCGTAGTTCCATAGGTCACAGTTCTACAGGCATAGTTCTAGAGTTCATAGTTCCAGGGGGCTTAGTTCCAGAGGGCGTAGTTCCATAGGTCATATTTCTAGAGGTCATAGTTCCAGAGAGCATAGTTCCAGAGGTCATAGTTCTAGAGGTCATAGTTTTAGAGGGCATAGTTCTAGAGGGCATAGTTCCAAAGGTCATAGTTCCAAAGGTCATATTTCTAGAGGGCGTATTTCCAGAGGTCATAGTTCCAGAGGGCGTAGTTCCATAGGTCACAGTTCTAGAGGGCGTAGTTCCACATGTCATAGTTTCAGAGTGCATGGTTCCTCTAGAACTTTTTCCTGTGGAACTACACCCTCTGGAAGTATGACCTGTGGAACTGCGCATTCTAGAACTATGACCTATGGAACTATGACCTATGGAACTATGCCCTCTGGAACTATGCCCTCTGGAGGGCATAGTTCCACAGGTCATAGTTCCAGAGGGCGTAGTTCCACAGGTAAAAGTTCCACAAGTCATAGTTCCAGAGGGCGTAGTTCCACAGGTCATAGTTCCACAGGTCACAGTTCTACAAGGCGTAGTTCTAGAGGTCATAGTTCTAGAGGGCGTAGTTCCATAGGTTGTAGTTCCATAAGGCATAGTTCCACAAGTCATAGTTCCAGAGGGCGTAGTTCCACAGGTTCACAACATGAGTTTTTTCTCTCCCCCTCCATCGTCTATCATTACTATAAAGGACTCATCCTCTTGAGATTTCTTAGGAAATGTAGATGTCATAAAGAGTAAGAGTCCTTAGGTCAAGAAATTTCCTTTGGATGGTACAACACTACAATCTCAATGGGAAGAAAACAACTATGAAAAACAAAACCAGAAGTATCTAAGTCGAAAACATTGTTGAGACCCTCCAAAGCAAAAATATTAATTTTAGATATATTTTGTTTCATTGTGCATTATATAATACTTCTATAATTATTGAAGTATACAAATCCATATACATACCTAAAACACACAAATGATAATGAATAGATTGTGATACATTTTTTTTGAACTCTATCATATAAATGATAGGCTATGACCAATTTTATATTTTCCATAATACTTTTTGAATATAAAATTGTGTCATCAATATTAAAAAATGCACATTTTCTCCTCACAAATTGGAATTTTGAAAAAGAAAATTAAATATTATTTGTTGTTTTCTTTTCATCTTACTTTTCTCCTAAAGGAACCAGACTCTTCTCACCACACTAGTTACCAACTTTGTATACACCTATCATGTCCCCTTAACATCGCCCCTACCAGTATCGTCTCAAATATTTTGTTTTCCCTAGCTTCAGCTAGGATGAATTATGTTTTATTTTTATTTGAAGGTTGTTTGCATTCTTGTGGGCTTTCATGTCACTGGCATTAACAATTTGACAAAACAATGTCATGATGGACTGTCCGATGTGATGGATTGTCCTGGACTCCACCAACAATTACAGTGATCAATATTTAGCTGGCTATATAGCATTGAATATTGCAATAAGTAGACTATTGATTATCAAATCTGAATTGCTTTCAAATTCCACATATTAGATCCCATAATGTACATTTCACTTGTCTCAACATTGAATGCACAACCTATATTCCACTTGTCGCAACATTCAATGTTGTTTAGCAAACTGGATATTTCTCTCCAACAATAATTAACAACAGTCTGGATATTGTTTGCCAACAATTACCATTCTTCTTGCTCTCGTTGGGCTATTACTTGCCAACAATTACCATTCTTCTTTCTCTCACTAGGATAGATTGTGAATGCAAGAGGCCTAATCAAAACCTCCATCTTCACCGTGAATTGTGTGTCAATTGGCATTATTCTTACTCGATTACGTATTTTTCTTGTTTAAAAATGCCCTTGTCTACACCTATTTCCATGATTCCACGACCAATTACATTATTCTTTCCGGAATATGCCCTCGAAGCCAATCAACTATCATGCCTATGATATCTGGTTCTCTCGCCTGTGAATTCCCTATCAATTGGCATTCTTCTTGTTTGAATACACCCTCGAAACGATTCCATCGTCTCGCCTGTGATATGCGGTTCTCTCGCTCACTCTACAGAGGCATGTGAAAGAACCCTATCTCTATTGTGAATTCACTTTCAATTATCATTTTTCTTTCTGGAGCACACCCTTGAAACCATTCCACCATCCTGCTTGTGATCTATGGTGTTCTTGCTCGTTCTACAAAGGGATTTGCAAAATCTTGTTGCTCTTCTCTGATCTCTATCATCGCCAAGGAATCCCAATGCCTATGTAATATCCTCAATAATGATGTTGTTAAGCAGCTCGACATCAACGTCACCCAAGCCAAGGATCTGCATAGGAATGCGTCAAAAGTTAAGTTATTCCCCCCAACCCATTTATTGCATTTATTTTCATATTTATTCCCCTGCATTCTTTCTTTCAGCAGTGACCATTTAGAGTTCCTCTATTGGCAAAAATCCAACTTCAACTCCCCCTTCCTTAGCAAAAATACAAAAATCCAACTTCAACTCCCCCTTCCTCTTCAGGTCATAAATCCTACTTTCCTTTGCTTACTCATCAATCGTCATTTCCTTCCGCTGTGAGAGAATTAATGAGAATTAAATAGCAACTCAAGCGCGGTTGCGTCTGTGTCTATGAAAATGTTTCCAGTGGCTGCTTTGGTGTTTGTGGCAGTGGTAGTCATTCTAGGATTATAGAGGGGAATCGTTGATGGGGTTCCTGCCTTTGGGTTAAATAAAGAAAATTAAAACTAGTTTTACTCATATTGTAAGAGAACAAGAACAACACTAGTTCAGTTTTTGCGAGTTTCTGATGGGGGTTTCATTCTTTCCATTGCCCTATTCATTACACTCTTGTTGTGCCTGAAGAATTTTGTACTCATTTCATTTCTTGATTTATTTTCTACAAGATTTCACTTACGAATTCTATTTGTTTAAAAAATATTTTCTAAAACATATTACAAAGATTTCAGTATTACAAGCATAAGCATTAGAATTGAAAATACCCAATTTGCACATGAATAGCGATTGTATATATATAAATATATTAATGTTTATGTCTTCATTCCAATTCCAGTAAGATATGATCTGCGAGTATCTATATATACAAATAATTCCATGCTTCCATTTGTTATTCCCATTCCATTTGAATGGCAGGGATTGGATTTATTTTTAATGTCAGCATGCCAGTTACAATTGCAGTTGAAGGCTGGGGGTGATTTTATTTTCCAACTCTCTTCTTGATCCATATGAATATGTACAACTTTTTAATTTTAAAGAAGCACCGACTTATGGAGCGAGTCCGCGTCATGATGGCCAATTTCAAAGAACACACACATCCATACCATGTATTTACATTTACAGTGGTGGCCCTGTCGTAAGTCTCTTCATTGTCCCAGGAAGACTTTTCAGAAAATTCAAACAACAACTCTTCTTTTAGTAGCCTTCAATAAATAAATAAATAATGAATTAGAATAGGCAGAGCACCATGCATAGGACACTCACTTAGACATGAGTATTCTACTCCGCTAGACAACTAATAATTTAGTATTAGCGGACGTTTATATTATCCATCATTTGCAAATCCTCAGTTCGAGCTTCGAACCAGGGGGTATTTTTGTTCCATCATGTTTCGATGGATGATTATAAGAAACATGAATACTTGTGCTTTTCATATTGTTTTGATCACATACATTCAGGAACCGGGTAATCCACGACATCACACCTTGATTTACCCATTCTGAATAGTGGCTGCCCAAGCGATTCATCATGCAGACGCCTAACAATGTCGTTGAAATCTTCTTCAGACAATGTTTTGTCAAGGAAGTGAGGAAGCATATGTCTTTTGTTGGGATTTATGTGCTTTCTGTGGCTCGAGTACGCCCTATGGCCCTGTTGCACAATCATGAATTAATAAATTTCATAACGCAGTTATGGATAGAATGCGCGAAAGAATTCTAATCATGGAGAAGAAGAGAGTACCTGAATTGCATGGCCCATGTTTCCTCTGTGTGATTCGATGAAAACATCATTGTTTAGTGCCACAATAGAATCGATTACAACAAGAAGTGATGCTTTGTTGTTCAAAGGTTGGAGCTCTCCTGGAAAGGCTAGGCTTTTCTTGTTGTAAATATTTGGGAAGTATTTGATCAGAGGCTCCACCGCCTTCTTTCCGCGTAATGGTTCTCTGCCGACCCAGTATATCCAGCTGTTTGTCGGCGCTCCCAAGGATTTAAGAAGCCAGTTACAATGGAGGGGAATTTGGTGATGGAGGATAATAGAATAGCGAAAATTTTAAGAAATATCATGCTTAAAACAAAAGAAAAGTGAAACAAAATAACCTGGCAATTTCCATGGCGTTTAGAGGACAGAGGCCAGCAAGATTTTGGTTTGTGTAATTCATGTCAGATCGCGATGTAAGGAGATTTGGATGGCTTCTCTTCTTCTCTTAGATTATTTGTTCGTATTCTGAACCCAAGCCAGGAAGACATCTCGTTCTAACCCACACATCTTTCTCCAGCCGTAAATGCAGAGCTATGTAAGGGCCATCTTCCCACATTCTCTTCGCAATCATGTTCCCCAGAGCTCGAATTGGTGCTGCAAATATTAAGGCGTAGAAGGAGACCTGGAACACAAACAAACAATAAATTTTAAACAGACCTTCTGTTGTCTCGAGTATTTGCGAATTGCAAAAAAACAGGGCAATCAACAACAAAATTGACCTTGCAGTGGAGCTTTTGAAGATTGGAAGGAAGATCCTTGGAAAGTCTTGTATCCAATCCTAGAAGAAGAAGAACTACTTCTTTGTTCAGCTTCCATGTATAGATCATGGTCATCTTTCAATTTCAATTGGGAAATTCTAAATGCAGTGTGCACTAGATCAGATTCAGAGAATTTGAATAAATTACACGCTTACCCGCCTTAGGTAGCGAGATCGAATCTAGCGGGGGCTAACGTGAAGAGGATTTATTTTCTCCTCCATGGGCCTTGAAATCAAATGAGTGGAAGGCAGCAAAGAAACGATTCTGATGTCATCTTTGAGAGTTTTCTTGAAATGCTCGACATCGAAGATATCCAAGAATTCACTGCATAAAAACATAAATAAATATGCATTTAGCATCGCACGCCTAAATGAAGGCTATGACATGGCATGGAATGTGTTTATGAAGAATCAGAATTAATAAATCACCTTTCATCCTCCCAAACTGCATTGACTTGCAGAATGGGTATAACCAGAGATGCCTGGAGAATTCTGGCAATGACAACCGCATCGACGATCTGATTGTGATGTTGATTGAGACCACCTGAGATGACCACCATCAAATACCTGCACCGCCCTTTCAATATGCCTGGAGACACCTGTCTGTACTCTCTACTAAACACAGCACATGGCTTGTACACAAAATATCGACCCTGAGCAAGATACCAATCGTTGATTCAAATTTCAACCAGCCTTTGGAGCCCGCCTCTTTACAAGTCCAAATTTTTCAACGGATATGCATGGATCCATTCCATGGAACATGGAATGGCATTTGGATGGCTAACTATGCCATGCAATACAGCTCATTGTCATCGAGCACTGGGATTTCTCATATTTTGAGGGACGACAGAGGTTTGTGTCACGGTAACGGCGTTTGGGCAAGTGGAGTCGGTAGTCGGTCGGATCTCTGATGATGAGAGTTCGGACACAGAAAACGACTACCGGCAAAGATTCAAAATGTTTGGGTTTTATCTTATGCCTATGTTTGTATCCTCAACTGTCGGCCATGAAGTATTCATTTTCACCAAAATCGTCAAAAGTGGGACTGGGTAGCACATTCTTTAAGCTTGTTACCCGTGGAGGTTCTACACATCCAAATCCCCATCAATTCTTTTGGTCTATTTAATAATAATTAAAACCCCACTCCATATAAATAAAATATTTTCTAAAATATGTACACAAATAAAATAAATAACTATAAATCTATACTGATTGAAATTAGACATTGTCCAAATCATATTGATAAAAACCTGCTATTTCGAAATCGTTATAGTAGTCGATGGCCATCTCCAAAGGCGTTACTGGCACACTGCAAATTTTATTTATCTACATATCAAGCTCATATTGTGCAAGTTTTACTTATGTCCACATTATGCAATTTAATACATTATAGCTCCAACATTGTAAGATTCTCTTAAAGCAAACAAAAACAAGTAATCTGGATAAGGGTTTGGCTAATTTTCCTACTGTCCAAATGTCCGTTGAGATGCCAAAATAGAAACGTCCGCTTCTTTGCTCTTATGAAACGAATCTGGGAGCTTTGAACTGAAATCAGTTGACGACGTTGCTAGAGCATATGGTCATTCCACCACTGACTGGCAAAATACCTCCTCTACAAAACAAAAAACATTTTATAGAAACACGGTTAATGACAGATCTTGGCATAATATCTTGAATATGGTGAGTGGAAACTTACTCTTGATGATAGATATTGTAACTAAGATTTCTCCAGACAGATTTGAAGGTCTGCAACTTGTATTTCTTAGCGAGAGGCCATATGGGGTTCATGACCTTGCCTCCAACGACATCCTCCCAGTTAGCGTCGATCTCTATTGTATAACCTCCCAACATTTCTTTGTGCATTCTTCCCCCGATTCGATTGGTTGCTTCCAGTATCACAAAGTCCTTCACTCCATTCTTTGCTGCCATTATTCCTGCAAATAGAAACATTGAAACATAGTCAGTGAAGTTACTATAACGAGGCTATTTACTCATTGTCATGTGAATACTTGATAATATATTAAGAGTACTTGACATGCCCGCTCCCACTATTATAGCGGTAGTAGCACCGACCGACGAAGAGAACAAAACTATGCATATTAACAATACAAGAGAGAAATGATCAGTGCAGTAAGCCATGGAGAGTCCTTAATGTAGAAATAATCCTCTACAATATATAACAACCCTAACAAGAACAGACTCATGGTCTTGATTATGGCTGGGTTGTGATTGAGAGCAGTATATATAGAAGCTCAATGTGATATCTAGTCCGCTTTGCTTTCATTGAAAAAATCCAACATTGTCTTGTCGTTCTACAGTCGAATGGCTGAGGGATGTAGCGAACACCACCATCAAATACATGTGCCTCCCTTTCAATATGCCTGGGGATGCCTGTCTATACTCTCTACTGAACACAGTACACTGCTTGTACACCAAATACCGACCCTAATCAAGATACCAATCGCCGATTCAAATTTCAACCAGCCTTTGAAGCTCGCCTCTTTCCAAGTTCAATTTTTTCAACGGATATGCATGGATCCATTCCATGGCGCATGGCATGGCAGCCACGGTAACGGCATTTGGGCGAGTGGAGTTGGTAGCTGGCCAGAGCTCTGAAATCATCGACCACGGGAGTTTGGACACGAAAACGGCTGCGGGCAAAGGTTCAAAACGTTTGGGTTTTGGGTTTTAGCTTAAGCCATTTTTAATATATTAATTAATTAATACACATGAATTTATTTATTAACACATTAATTAATAGACTATTAATATATTGATTATTAACACATTAATTAGATCAT
>JZKD02S1752312.1:62632-83183 GCA_000966675.3 Picea glauca | reverse complement strand
ATATAGTTGATAATAATTAAAAAAAATTACTTTTCAATTATTTTTTAAAATTTTTTTAAAATTGAGAATACTTTTTCTTATAAATTGAAATTAGATTTGGTTATTGAAAATATTTTATCTTTCTTGAATCTTTTTTTATTAAAAGTAAAGCAATTTTCATCAATTTCAATATCATTATTATGAATAATAATAAAATAAAATAAAACATAAATTTATTATAATTATTTTTAATTATTTATTTTTTATAAAAATCTATCAATTAACATAAATAAATTAAGAAAAACATAAATTGGTAAAATATAAAACTTTATAAAATATGTAAAATGCATTGATGTATGAATGACAATGATCATCAACAAAACTTTATTTAATAGTGATAAAACTAATTATCTTAATAAATGCAATAAAATAAAATCATACCTTCCAAATCCATATAAAAAAAAAGAGTAACCATAAAAATATAGATTATATTATTTTCATTATAATTTAACACACTTTCATTAAAAAAAAAATTATGATAAATAATCAATATACATGTTTTTAATTAAGTGACAAGTGATTTTCTATATAATTTTTCTTACATTTATTAAAAATTATGCTATAGTCATCAATATACACTTCTTAAAAATCATGCTATAACGATCAATACACACTTCTTAGATATCTTAAAAAGGCCCTTAGTGACTCTTAAGATGTTTGTAAATTAGTTATGAATTTTATATGCTCGGCAATTTCTTTTAATTTATTTGGAACTATAAAGGTAGGTGATATTTAATTTTTATAAATAGGTGAAAATATCCTATATAAATTTGGGAAAAGTTATAATACTTATAACAATTAAAAAAATGTTTTCATGAAATGACCTATATGAATTTAGGAAAAGTTATATATATATATAAGTGAAAAATATATGAGATTTTTATATAACTTATAATTTATGGATTCCATGGTATCTTAACGGGCACATTCCTCAGTTCTTTTTGTTGTGTAGTGGAGTTTGATTTGGCTTGGGTTTTTTTTCATCCTTTTCCTTTTACTGTCATTTCACTGAAGCCTTTGATTCAAATGCGTGTGCGGTGGTTTTTGCAGTTCTTTCTCGTGGTTTGTGGTGGGTGTTGTGTTATGTTGTTAGCATCCTTGTTTCTTCCTGTTGCGGCTTGGGTGCATCAAGTGGAGTGGTGGATTGACCATCGTGTGCGTAGATGTGGGTGTGGGTTTCATCCTGGGGCGGATCCACTAGTCTTGTGTGTGGATCTAAGTACATGCTTTGTTTTCCTGCTCGTTTTTCTCTCCTGGGTTTGCGGTTCCTCTCTTCGGTCTTGTTGTTTTCTTTAGTGTTTGATGTATGCTCAGATCTGGTTCCATTTGGTGGTTGTTGTCTAGTTTCTTTACCTCATCTCAGTCGAGGGCTTTGGCCAGAGTTTTGAGGTCCTTTCTTTGGGTATGCGGTGTCTGGTGCCATGGAACTTTGAGATCCTTTTGAGGGTATGCAAATTTTGGGCTTCTCTTAACTTGTGTTTTTCTGGGGGAAGGTATTCAATGGTGTCGTTTCTATCTAGTTCTATTGATGTGAGAGCTTCATATCGCTCTGACTGATCCATCTGGCTTCTGTGTCTTTGTTGGGATTGATTTTTTGGTGTTTTCTTTAGCAACAAGGTTTCTTGTATATAGTCCTCTTGTGGCCTATTTGTTTTACTTTTCCATATTTAATCATTGTATTTTTCATTATGGATGAATAGAATTACGTTTTTTTTCCATAGAAAAAAAAAAACATAGAATTTATGATAAAAACTTAAACATAAAAAGACAACATTTTATTTTATTTTCAAAAAACAAATCATTATTTTTTTTCATAGTTTAAATGGAAATTACATTGTTCATGTGCATATTACACTTATATTTATGGAATTATTTATTAAAAATTCTCTATTCATCTCTTGATAGTCCACACTTTAGTATAAAATACCTACACGTTAGTTTAATAAATAAACTTCAACAAAAACTATAGGATGTACCACAAAAAATCTATGTATAAGTAAAGACAAAAAAAAAGATAGAGTGTATCACTTTCAACAATAGCGAAGTAAAAATTAAAACTATAATCACAAAGTAGTTTAATAAATAAACTTCAACCAAAACTATAGGATATACCACCAAAAAATTATGTTTATCATCAAAGACTAAAAAAAATAGAGTTTATCACTTTCAACAATAGCGAAGTAAAAATTAGAACCATAATTTAATTGAAGATATGGTAGATATGTCTCCTCTAATTTTGTAGTGTACCTTAATCTACTTGATGAGGTTTTTTTTGAGAGAATTTATCTCATAGAAAATTGTATAGGATCTACCACAAAAGAGTTATGTATTAGCAAGACTAGAAAAAAAAAAAAAAAATTATCACCTTTCAACAATAGTAATGTCAAACTTAGAACCATAATTTGATTGAAGAGATGGTAGATATGACTCCTTTAATTTCGTTTAGGAGTAATGCACCTTAATATACCTATTGAGATTGTTTTAAGAGAGTTTTTGTTTCCTCATTTATCTCTTGGTAAATATGCGTGAAATATATGACTTCAAAGGAAATTCCTACCATTTACAACTAATCCCCAATAGGCTTAAAATTGATAAATTGGATAAATGAATCTTCAATATGCCTAAAATTGATAAATTGGATAAATGAATTACAACTTTTCTTGTTCAAATTGAAATATCCAAAAAAGTGAAATAGCTTTAAAAAAAATTCCAAATCACTTTTCAAGAGAAATATTAAAACCATAAATGCAATACAATTTTTTATCTCTTCCCTTATCCTAGCTTTAAAATTGACATTGTGAATATTTGAGAGATACAAACTTTTACCTACAGTAATGAATTTTTAAGGCCCTTTCTTGGATCCATCTGAAAAACCCCATGCTTAGGATTAATATGTTACTATATTCTCTATTAACTTGGGTTTCCTTTATTTAGTAGGTAAACTACAACTACATAGATGGATCTAATCTATAAGAAATATTGAAAGGTATAAATGTATTTTTTCTCAAATATGTTTGAGTTTCTTTCTATCCAAATGGCCTAAATGATTATATGAGTAGAATTTTTATAACACTTTAGTTTTTTTTTGTTGATATGTTATTTTTAACTTCTTCCACTATATATTCTACCCAAACATTTTTATCATTTGTTAATTCTATGGGTTGTGCAGACTAAAGGGGGGAAGAGAGCTAGTGATTGGGATGGAAACATGAGGGAATAGGTTGAGAAATTAATGGGAAATAGGTTGAGAGAGTCTTTATCGTCCTTGTGGAATTATGGCCTCAACACAGGGGTGCATGTTGTAGAAAGACCTAGTGGAACAGTGCATATGGCTTGGGGGGACATCCCACATCAATAGACAATTGGTGTAAATTGTTATTAAATAAAATTATTCTAAATGTATATTTTTATGCTATTAATTATGTCAATGAATAAATGTGCATTTATAATCTGAATGTTAACATAATTTTTGTATGAGCCTGCATGTCATTTTGTATGTGTAATTTGTATTATATGATAGGGTAGAACAATGATATGGTATTAGAGTTGATGGCATGGATAAATTATGGAAATTTTAGACAATTTCCAAGTACCCCACCATCCTAGCAGGTACTAGGGTGGTTGGGTACATTACATACAACCATAAATTAATAGAGAATTGTGGTTGTACATAATTATATTTGTTATAATTGAGAGAAAAAATCTACAACTGATAATTCCCTGGAATCCCGGTAATGAGATTTCCTAGCCAATCTATATTGGATCCCTAGCGAGAAGTAGAATAGTGTGAGGCATTTCTAAGTAGAGAAGGGGATCGCATCCCTTATGATGTGTAGGATAATGGGTAATATGGATATGGAATGTGAAACATTGTAGGTGACTCTTAGCCTTGGAATAGAGGCACCAGAAGAGAAATCAGAGTCATCCATAGGAAGAATGTGCCCCTTGTGGATCCATAGCCTTAGCTTGGGGTGGCCTCTATTGAAAAATTAAATGGTGTAGCAAGGAACCTATGGTTGCATGGAATATATATTGTTTATAGCTAGTTGGTGAACAATTCCAAACAAATAAGTTTTCATAATTGTATATATGTCAATTATATTGAATTTAATACAGAATTGTTATGGTTATGTCATTGAATTAATTTCCAAATTGTTCATATGACCGTCTATGTTAGCATGCATTTATGAATTATGCTTTCATGAATAATTGAATGGCTACATTTAGGTAGCATAAATCTATAGTGTTGTGTATGTTGATAGCAATTAGTTAATAGCATAATAGTTAGTTTAGTTAAAGAGTTAAATTGGGTTGAATTGGGTTGTTAACAAAATCACCCCACATACTCAAAGTGTATAGAGGGTATTGGGTATGTTACATTAGGGACTAGGACTAAAGAAGCTTCAGTTTTGGCTAAAGTCCCAAGAGCCATCATTTGTGTGTAAAATCTCCTAATGATACAGATATCTCACTCAAGGAAAAATTTAGTTTCTAAAGGGTCTTTGTAGTTATTTGAAGAATCTTCCTTATGCCATAGAGATTGTAAGATTCATCTAGGGATTAAGGACCTTATTTTCCTCTCCAAATCATGGTCAAGGCTCCGAGACCCATCCCTATTGCACACAAAATCCTAGTGGTGCCCCTATCCCACTTTTATAAAAAAATTATTCTTTTAGAGGGCATGCATAACAATTGAAGGCCTTGATTATTTCACATTACTCTAAGAATATTCATTTAGGATGTAATTCCTTGGATTTCTCCCCCAACCATTTTTCACACCTTGAGAGCCATCCGTAATGCATGAAACATCATAATGGTATGTGTATGTAACTCGAAGGAAAATGATATGATATGGAGGCAATTTTATGTAGTTTATGGCAATGTTTATGGTTGTTGATCCCTAAAATATGCATCTAGGGAAAATTTCCTTATTGTATTCCCTTAACCATCATCCAATGCCTTAAGGTACATCCCCAACACATACAACCTCACAATGATACCCACATTCCACTTGGAGACCAAACATCACCTCTAAAGTGCCCATGTTGTGATTTGAGATCATGTTTATGGATAATGAGCCCTATGGATTCATTTATCATGTAAATTCCTTATTTTCCTCCATTTCCTATGGTCAAGGATTTGAAACCCATCCTTATTGCAAAAAATCTCTTGATCACATAAATATCCCACATGTATGTCAAAGATACACTTTAATGGTATATGTTATGGCTCAAGCTCCTAACTGGGACCCTCAGATAAATAATGTTAATCTAGGGGATAATTTCATTAGTCCCCCCCCCAATCATGGTTTGAGACCCATCCCTAGTGCAAAAAAACTCATATTATCACTCATATCCCACTCCAAGGAAAATGATCTCTTATACAGGGCGTGTTTTGTGGTTGACAACCTCAATCATGGCCCTTGGTCCCTAGAAGATTCATCTAGAGCCTATAGGCATTATTTCTGTTCCACACCCATTGTCAATTCTTTGAGATCCATCCCCACTATCCAAGGCATTATATGCGCAAGAATATTTCACTTGGAAGACTAATATCCCCTTTCAAAGGGTATGTGTGGTAGTTTGAATCCTTGTGCATGGCCCATAAGCCATAGAAGCTTCATTTAGATCCCAATTACCATGTTTTCCTCCTCTTACAATGACCATCTCATTCAACTCCATACCTCATGTGAAAAAAATTCCTAAGATCACTCATATTACTATTAGAGTCCAAATATCCTCATTATATGGATTATGGGGTGGTTTGAGGTACATTGTTAGAATGTGCATGCATTATTAGCAGGTTAGACTCTCTAAATAATGTGTACATTAATAAAACATGTCTCATTTGAAATTCATTTTTTTCAAGTGGATCATTTTTACTCACCCATGTGTTTTGAGTTGGTTGTTTCAAATTTAGGTTTAGTATGATTATATATTCATTTTTAACCCTATTTTTAGATATCCTACACAAATACATGGCTTTACATTTTAAAAATAAATAAAATTTCTTTGATTATGTTAACACCCTCACTAATGCATCATAATTTCATGGCTATACTGACTTTCATAATCTAGAAAATAAAATAATTTTTTTTTATTATGCTAAGAACCTAAAACCTCGTACCTTGGAATTTCATGCCTATATTGACTTGAATCATAATTTAGAAAAATATAAAATTAACAGTAAATTTAAATTTTTAGGGAAAAAATAACATAACACTATTTAAAAACTAATTTCACATAGTCATATAAAAGTTCCATAAACAAAAAATTATATATTTCATAGAAAACAATACCATGATACCAAATTTATAGTAATAGAAATATTATTAAATATAGGGATACTCTCCCTCATAATTATATAGAGAGGGCCTAATGGTTAAGAAAATGTGTTTCCTCCTAAGGGGTCACAAGTTCAAATACAAGGGGTTAGGGTATGTATACCTCTGTAGACTTTAGCCCTCAAATCATTGGAGTCTCTTGTCTCACAAAAAAGGGGGTCTCATACACCAATTTGGTGTCTGGATTGGTTGTGACCTTAAAATTAGATTATTATTATTATTATAGAAATATTGTTACAATGAAAAAATAAATAATTGTCAATAATTTATATATTATTTATATATTATTTATACATATTTATATGTCCATCAGTTTTGTGCTTTGATTTTTATGGAATTTATAGCTTTAACACATGAAATATTTGAGATTAAGACAAATCTAAACTTATTTAATATTTACATTCACGGGATTCAAAAATTTCTATACTATATTATTCATTTACTAGCATAATTATATATTAATGTGGGAGCATGTTAAGATGGAATGATGTTGGTTTATTTAAATGTAATTTTATAATGATTATGGTCCATTTTTTTAGGATTTTCTGTTATTATGGTCATTTATATTAAAATTTGATTACTTCATTGTTTTTTATTCAATGTAGTTTTCTAATTATATGGATGTGACACCTTTATCTAGGTTGTGAATGCACCTCATAACTTTGTAACCATTGATTTAATAAGAATCTAAGAATCAAGAGAGATGGAGGGATGGGGTAGAGAGAGAGAGAGGTAAGAGAGAGAGAAAAGGGAGAGTGGGGCAAGGAGAGAGGGTAAAAAGGTGGTATATTGAGCAAGAAATAGGGAGAGAGGAGGGGTAGAGAGAGAGAGAGAGAGTAGGAGGGAGGAAGGGTAGAGATAGAGAGAGAGTAGGAGGTGTTAGAACTTAGTAAATTTCCTAGGCTAAGGAAGCAACTCACAAAGGTAACCATAAAACCACTCAAGAACTCAAAACTACCATTTTCAGTTCAGAGAGGGATATCTCTTGTCACTTGGTCTCTTAGAAGATGGATCTTCTCTAAAGGTTTAATGATTAGGTTTTTATTTGATGAAAATATTTATGGGGTTTGTTGGAAAGAAGAAAAGTAACCTGTTGGGAAATGGAGTCAACTATGAAAACAATTGAAACAGTGTCTGGTAGGTAGAGCTCTCAAAGAAGAAAAGGCAAGGTAGGTGATGAGCTTTCAGTATTTTAATTTGGTGTCATAATATGGAAGAAATAAGGGAAAGAAAACTAGAAACACATTAATGATAGGAAACACATACTTCAGGTCATCACCACATGAATATTTGGTATGAAAAAACTATGGACATCTCCACTTGTATTCATTCAAATTTAGAAATTGTTACAATGATCAATACAATTTGTCCTTTATGCTTCTTCCAACCCCTTTTCCACATTAAAAATGCTCAAATATATAAATTCAAGACTCTTCCTCAAGATGAGGAGGTCTAGCTCAACCATTATCATACAGTTTTGGATCTAGTTACATTAAAAAAAGAACAAACTCAAAAATGTCTGCTAGGAAATAGCTGTCAATTTTCTAGAAAATAGGGGTCAAATATAACATCATATCTCTCGAATCATGATAGTGGTTACAAAACTAAGAGAATTTTTTGAGAATGAGATCATGCTTGACAAAAACGTCTTTTCGTTTTCCAAAATTCATCTCTAGCATCTCGGGATCTGTGCCTAAAGATAATGACTAAAATAGGAAATCATTAAATATTTAAATTTGAAACATAGGCTGAAAAGATCCCTTCGAATCTCCCAAAATATGACACCTTTGTAAAAAAAAAGAGGTTTTTTTTATTCAGTTCATGCTTGAAAAAAAATATTTTGGTTGTCAAAAATTATTCTCCATATTCTCGGAATCTGCGCCCAAAAATGATGTCCAAAACATGAAATATTAAATGCTTAAATATGGAAAATGGGATGTAAATATTCATTCAAATATCCCAAAATATAACACATGTGTAAAACCTGAGAGAGGTTTGTGTTATTCAATTAATTCTTGAAAAAAACCTCTTTGGGTTTTTCCAAAACCCTCTCCAGTTGATCGAAAAATGATCTTGAATTTGACTACTAAACGATCATTTGCATAGCGTGCCCTGTAGAATTTGCGTAGAGTGTTTGCACCATGTGTACTCTTTTCAATTTTTATGATGACTTGTGGATTCAAATAGGATTTTTCTTTAGAGACCAATCTGAGGATCAATATTTTTTACAAAAATCATAAAAAAAATTGGCATCTGATAACATGGGCTCCAATGGGGATGATGTCCTCCCTATGAGGCAACAAATAACAATGGACTAGGTTCCTTATCCATTGGGTTAATCCCATTCCCTGTAACCAACTCATTTTTCAACTGAATCCAAACTGCAAACTGGAACTTGAAGTTATTTCACCCTACTAACTATAAAATGAATGTTGAAACTGAATTAAAAACTACTGAAGAATGTTCAACTATGAGCTTATTGTCACGCAATCCTACTCTAATTAACTGAAGGAAACTCTTGAATCAAATAACACTGAAATGTCAATGCAAACAGTCAAGTAGTTTCTCATCTAACATGGTTTCTTGACTGTGCTTCAACAAGATCAAGATTGGAACATGTAACAACAAAGGCAATTCATGATGTAATTTGTCTCCACAGGGAAAAAATGGCTAAAAATTTAAGCTTAAACACTCCTCCATATAGTCCTCTACAGGATCTTTGAAATCAAAGGATAAAAACAATAATGTATCCTTTTGGTTCTGTTGAAATAAAGCTTCGAAATAAAGACCATGAAATTGAACAGTTATGGGTATTTCCTGATCTTTTAAAACATCAAGATCTTTCTCAATGTCCTTGACAAATTCATCCAAAAACTAGATTTTATCTTCTGAATTGCATTTACATGACTTTAAATAAGAAAAAAAAATGAAGAAAAGTTTTCTTCCACTTCCTCATCGGTGTATGTATCGTTCCATTCTCTAAAACCTTGAATGGAAAGTGAGTATGCTACAAACTCTTCTTTTTCCATCCATGTTTCCAAGAAAATAACCCAAAAAACTGAAAAAATATTTATGGATTTGGCGGGTAAACATTCAACCCAACTTCTACATTTTCCATGGAACGAATCATAAAACAGCCTAAGGAAAACATCTTCATTTTTTATTCTAGGAAGTTTAGTAAATTCACGAAAATTTGATATATGCTTCAAATTCAAACTCAAATCCTCACCATTAAATTTTTTACCATTTCTTAAACAATATTCATCCTTGAGTAAAGGATTTGGAAAACCATAACTCTTTGAAAAATCCAAACATGCATACCTTGAAACAAGTGTAGCAGCATCTGAGTTCTTCATCGAATCCAATGGAGTCACTAGTACCTTTTTCAAGCTTTAAAACCTTCAGACAATGGATTCATCATTGATATTTTGACATCCGGATACAACCAATAATGGAGTCACCAGGTGGATGATTTACAACCTCCTCGTTTCTGACTCTTATCCATCATCAACAATCAAATCTGAACTTTGTCATTTATCCCAGGGAAGATTTCACCTTCACTCCCTGCCAATGGTGCCAAAAATGTTATCACTTAGTAAATTTCCCAGGATCAGGAAGCAACTCACAAAGATAACCACAAAACCACTTCAGAATGAAAACTATCCTTTTCAGTTCAGAGAGGGATCTCTCTTGGAAGATGGATCTTCTCTAAATGTTTAATGGCTAGGTTTTTATTTGATGAAAATATTTATGGGGTTTGTTGGCAAGAAGAAAAGGAACTTGTTGGGAAATGGAGTCAACTCTAAAAACAATTGAAACAGTATGTGATAGGTAGAGCTCTCAAAGAAGAAAAGACAAGGTAGGTGATGAATTTTCAGTCTTTTAGTTTGTTGTGATAAGATGGAAGAAAGAAGAAACATATAACATCAATCAAAGCACCATAAGAGATGAATTCTGATGAGTTAAGAAATAAAAACAAAATTCAAAATTGTTTGAATCTAAAGCATCATTTACATCAATTTCAGACCCTTTAACATCCAATTTTAAACATATGAAAGGTCTTAGATGAAGGGAAAACAAACTAGAAAAACATACACAATAGGAAACACATACTTCATGTCATCACCACATGAATATTTGGTATGAAAAAACTCTAGACATCTCCACTTGTATTCATTCAAATTCAGAAATTGTTACAATGATCAATAAAAAATTCCTTTGTGCTTATGTCAACCCATTTTTCACATTAAAAATGCTCAAATATATAAAGGAAAGACTCTTACTCAAGTTGAGGAGGTCGATCTCAACCACTATCGTATATTTTTGGATCTACTTACATCAAAATAGTAACAAACTCAAAATTGTCTGTTAAGAAATAGTTGTCAATTTTCTGGAAAATAGGTTTCAAAGATAACATCATATTTCTCGAATAATGATATTTTTTTTAAAAATGAGAGAGGTTGTTTTGAATGAGCTCTTTCTTGAAAAAATATTCTTTCATTTTTCCAAAATTTCTCTCCATCGTCTCGAGATCTGTGCCCAAAGATAATGACTAAAAAAGGACATCATTAAATATTTAAATCTGTAAAAGTGGTTGAAAAGATCCCTTTCGAATCTCCCAAAATCTGACACCTGTGTAAAAACAGAGAGAGGTTTTTGTTATTCATTTCATTATTGACAAAAAAATATTTTTGTTTTCAAAAATTATTCTCCAGATTCTCGGAATCTGCAGCCAAAAATGATGACTAAAACAGGAAAACATTAAATGCTTAAATCTGGAAAATGGGTTGTAAAGATTCATTCAAATATCTCAAACTATGACACCTGTGTAAAAACTAAGAGAGTTTGTTTTTATTCAATTCATTATTGACAAAAACCTCTTTGTGGTTTTCTAAACCCCTCTCTAGTTGGTTGGAAAATGATCTTTAGGTTGACTACTAAACTTTCATTTGTGTAGAGTGCCCTGCAAAATTTGTGTAGCATGTTTGCACAACGTGTACTCTTTTAAATTTTTATGATGACTTGTGGAGTAACATAGGAGTTGGATTTAGAGATCAATCTGAGGATAAATGTTTTTTACAAAAATCATAAAAAACCGGCATGTGATAAACTCAATGATCAAATTGAATTAAAAACTACTGAAGAATGCTCAACTGCAAGCTTATTTGCACACAATCCTACTCTAATCTAATGAAGACAACTATTGAATCAAATAACACTGAAATTCCAATGCAACTAGTCAAATACTTGCTCAGCTAACATGGTTTCCTAACTGTTCTTCAACAAGATCAAGATTGGAACATGTAATAGCAAAGGAAATTCATGTTGTAATTTGTCTCCACAGGGAAAAATGGTTGAAAATTTAAGCTAAAACATCCTCCATATAGTCCGCTACAGGATATTTGAAATCAAAGGACAAAGACAGTAATGTATATTTTTTGTTCTGTTGAAATGAAGCTACAAAAGAAAGATCCTGAAATTGAACAGTTAGGGGTATTTCCTGATCTTTTAAAACCTTAATCTCTTTCTCAGTGTCCTTGACAAATTCATCCAAAAACTAGATTTTATCTTCTAAACTGAATTTACATGACTTTAAATAAGAAGACAAAAATGAAGAAAAAATTTCTTCCACTTCCTCATCGGTGTATGTATCGTTCCATTCTCTAAAACCTTGAATGGAAAGTGAGTCTGCTACAAACTTTTCTTTTTCCATCCATGTTTCCAAGAAAATAACCCAAAAAGATGAAAAATATGTTATGGATTTGGCAGGTAAACCTTCAACCCAACTTCTACATTTTCCTTGGAACGAATCATAAAACAGTCTAAGGAATATGTCTTCATTTTTTATTCTAAGAAGCTCAGTAAATTCACGAAAATTTGATATATGCTTCAAAGTCAAACTCAAATCCTCACCATTAAACTTTGGACCATTGCTTAAACAATATTCATCCTTGGGTAAATTATTTGGGAAACCATAACTCTGTGAAAAATCCAAACATGCATACCTTGAAATAATTGTAGTTCATCTGAGTTCTTCATCAAATCCAGTGGAGTCACTAGTACCTTTTTCAAGCTTTAAAACCTTCATAAAGTGGATTCTCCATTAATACTCTGTCATCTTGATACAACTGATAATGAAGTCACCAGATGGATGATTTACAACCTCCTTCTGTATGACTTTGATCCACCATCAACAATCAGATTTGAACTTTTTTGTTTATCCCACGGAATATTTCACCTTCACTCCCTGGCAACGGCACCAAAAATGTTAGCACTTATTAAATTTCCTAGGTTGAGGGAGCAACTAACAAAGGTAACCACAAAACCACTTCAAAACTGAAAACTAACCTTTTCAGTTCAGAGAAGGATCTCTCTTGTCACTTGGTCTCTTGGAAGATGGATCTTCTCTAAAGGTTTAATGGCTAGGTTTTGATTTGATGAAAATATTTATGGGGTTTTCTAGAAATAATAAAAGGAACATGTTGGGAAATGGAGTCAATTCTAAAAACAATTATAACAATGTCTGGTAGGTAGATATCTTAAGAAAGAAAAGACAAGGTAGGTGATGAAATTTTAGTCTCTTAATTTTTTGTGATAATATGGAAGAAGTAATAAACATATAACATCAATCAGAACACCATAAGAGATGAATTCTGATGAGTTAAGAAAGAAAAACAGAATTCAAAATTGCTTGAATCTAAAGCATCATTTAGATGAATTTCATACCCTTTAACATCCAATTTTAAACATATGAAAGGTTGTGGATGAAGGGAAAGAAAACTAGAAAAACATATATGATAGGAAACACATACTTCAGTTCATCACCACATGAATCTTTGGTATGAATAAACTCTGGACATCTCCAATTGTATTCATTCAAATTCAGAAATTGTTACAATGATCGGTAAAAGTTGTCATTTGTGCTTCTACCAACCCCTTTTGCACATTAAAAATCCTCAAAAATATAAATGCAATAGTCTTACTCAAGTTTAGGAGGTCGATCTCAACCACTATCCTACAATTTTGAATCTAGTTACATCAAAATATGAACAAACTCAAAATTGGTTGGTAAGAAATAGTTGTCAATTTTCTAGAAAATAGGTTTCAAAGATAACATCATATCTCTCGAATAATGATATTTTTTACAAAAATGAGAGAGGTTTTTTTCAATGATCTCGTTCTTGAAAAAGACCTTTTTCATTTTTTCAAACTTCCTCTCCAGCATCTTGGGATATGTGACCAAAGATAATGACTAAAACAGGAAATCATTAAATATTTAAATCTGAAAAATAGGCTGAAACGATCCATTAGATTATCCAAACATATGACACCATTGTAAAAAAAAAGAGAGGTTTTTGTTATTCAATTCATTGTTGATAGAAACCTCTTTTTGTTTTCAAAAATTATTCTCCATATTCTCAGAAACTACGCCCAAAAATGACAACTAAAAAAGGAAAGCATTAAATGCTTAAATCTGGAAAATAGGTTGTAAAGATTCATTCAAATCTCCCAAACTATGACACATGTGTAAAAAACTGAGAAGGTTTTTTATTATTCAGTTCATTATTTACAAAAACCTCTTTGGGGTTTTCCAAACCCCTCTCCAATTGGTCGGAAAGTGATCTTGAAGTTGAATACTAAACTGCCATTTGTGTAGCATTCCCTGCAAACTTTGTGTAGTGTGTTTGTACAATGTGTACTCTTTTCAATTTTTATGATGACTTGTGGATTCAAATAGGAGTTGGATTTAGATACCACTCTAAGGATCAAAAAAAATTACAAAAATCATAAACAAATTAGCATGTGATAAACTCAATGATGAAACTGAATTGAAAACTACTGAAGAATGTTCAATTGTGAGCTTATTGGCACAGAATCCTACTCTAATCTACTGAAGACAATTGTTGAATCAAATAACACTAAAATTCCAATGCAACCAGTCAAGTAGTTGCTCAGCTAACATGGGTGTCTGATTGTGCTTCAACAAGATCAAAATTGGAACATGTAACAATAAAGTCAATTCATGTTGTAATTTGTCTCCACTGGGGAAAAAATGGCTGAAAATTTAAGTTGGAACACTCCTCCATATAGTCCTCTATAGGATCTTTGAAATAAAAGGACAAAGACAATAATGTATCTTTTTTGTTCTATTGAAATGAAGCTACAAAAGAAAGACCCTGAAATTGAACAGTTAGGGGTATTTCCTGATCTTTTAAAACCTCAATCTCTTTCTCAATGTCCTTGATAAATTCATCCAAAAACTGGAATTTATCTTTTGAACTACATTTACATGACTTTAAATAAGAAGACAAAAATGAAGAAAAAAATTCTTCCACTTCCTCATCGGTGCATGTATCGTTCCATTCTCTAAAACCTTGAATGGAAAGTGAGTCTACTACAACTCTATTTTTTTCATCCATGTTTCCAATAAAATAACCGAAAAAACTAAAAAAGATGTTATGGATTTGGCGGGTAAACCTTCATCCCAAATTCTACATTTTCCTTGGAACGAATCATAAAACAACCTAAGGAATACATCTTCATTTTTTATTCTAAGAATCTCAGTAAATTCATGAAAATTTGATATATGCTTCAAATTCAAACTCAAATCCTCATCATTAAATGTTGGACCATTTCTTAAACAATATTCATCCTTGGGTAAAGGATTTGGAAAACCATAACTCTGTGAAAAATCCAAACATGCATACCTTGAAACAATTGTAGCAACATCTAAGTTTTTCATCAAATCCAATGGAGTCACTAGTACCCTTTTCAATAATTAAAACCTTTAGATAATGGAGTCACCAAGTGGATGATTTATAGCCTCCTTGTGTCTGACTATTATCCACCATCAACAATCATATTTGAACTTTGTCGTTTATCCCATGGAATATTTCACCTTCTCTCCCCGACAATGACGCCAAAAATGTTAGCACTTAGTAAATTTCCTAGGCTGAGGAAGAAACTCACAAAGGTAACCAAAAAACCACTTCATAACTAAAAAATAGCCTTTTCAGTTTAGAGAGGGATCTCTCTTGTCACTTGGTCTCTTGGAATATAGATATTCTCTAAAATTTTAATGGCTAGGTTTTGATTTAATGAAAATATTTATAGGGTTTGTTGGCAAGAAGAAAAGGAACCTGTTGGGAAATGGAGTCAACTCTGAAAACAATTGAAATAGTGTCTGGTCGGTAGAGATCTCAAGGAAGCAAAGGCAAGGTAGGTGATGAACTTTCAGTATTTTAATTTTTTGTGATAAGATGGAAGAAAGAATAAACATAAAACATCAATCAAAGCACCATAAGAGATGAATTATGATGAGTTAAGAAATAAAAACAAAATTAAAAATTCTTTGAATCTAAAGCATCATTTAAATGAATTTTAGACCCTTTAACATCCAATTTTAAACATATGAAAGTTTGCAGATGAATGGAAAGAAAACTAGAAAAACATACATGATAGGAAATGTAACTACCCCACGTCGTTACGACTACATACGACACAAAGCAAATGCAAAAAAAAAAAAAAAAAAATGTTTTAAGCAGGAAGGCAATCAACGACAACAATTAATCAACACAACTTGACGATGAACACAAATTACACATTCAATAAATATAAAAAAATGACCCAACATACTAGAACAAAATTCAACTGGACGAAACATGAGATAATCAAAAGACAGATAAAAATGGCTACCCACCTGACACAAAAAAGGCAACGCCTACAAGATAAAGGACAAAATCAACACCCTGACACATCGGCTTTGAATACCAGTAACTAGAAACCTCTACGGTGCACAAAACCAATCGCATTAAGGGATTACAGAACCAAGTACCAACATCAATTACAATGAACAAACGCCCACATCGGGAAGCACAAGAATTTGGCCGAGTTATCATTCGCATCTATCCATCAAGGTGCGCAATGATCCCCTCTTCAGGAATCATGTCGTCACAAGGCGATAGGCATGACAGTAACCATGGTGAAACATAACATATCTAGACCAATAACCCAAGAAAAATCCAACGCGCTAGGAGACCGAAACAACTGACAAAAATACTTGAAGACTATACCCGCTTCCCGAGAAACAAGTCAACAAGACGCAAGGTGACATCACTCAAATTAAATTGCACAACTAACCAAAGGATTTTTTGTTTCCTACAAGACAAAATGTGTGGTGAAACAACTATGTCCAACCACCATTTACAATTCGACTTAAGGCACAAGGCGCATAGTAACTAATCCATTGTTAAATTATTAATTGTTTTAGCTAATAAAACTATTAATCCCTCAACCATTAATCTTGTGCAAGCTATTAAAATATTACACCAATAAACCATTATGTTTAATAAATCCTATTAATTCAACATTTATATCTCTGTCTAACAAGTGATAATCCTATTATTTTTAATAAAAAACAAATAAATTTTAAAACTTTTATATCATTTAATATTAATAAAAATTATTATTTTCTCTGTATAACAAATCTACTTTTATTTTCTTCAAAGTTCACTTCACTTTAAAGGATATGTTAGTTAATTTACCTAATTAGAAATGTTAGTTAATGTAATTAAGTGTATGTTAAATATTTGATTAAAATTTTGATTATGAAGAAACGTTTATGATAAGTTGTTCACCTTTGATAAAGAAATATTATTCCATATAAACTAAACATTGCAACATTGAAACTAGAAACCAAACATGTTGGTTGTAGAAGGGTTTACCTTTTTCATTGCACATGTCACTTAATCCTAGCAATATGCCTATCTTTTCTAAAACACAATTTGACGAGAAAGAGGCACTCAAAATTCAATGGACATTTCATGTAAACAAAAACAACCATTTGACATGAAACTTCATAATGATAATAATGATATCAAACTTCATATTAAAATGTGATTTAAGATACCATTGTCTTTGGTTTGATTATCTCTCAAATTTTAACCAAAATCTATAGAAAAGTTTGATATTGGTTTAATTGTAATCCAACATTTATGTTTAATTGTGATTTTTAGATTGATATTTGTTTAATTGTTTAATATTGTTGTCTACCAATTATATGTTATTGTTGTCTATTAATATATAATAATGTTTTCTACCAATTATGATATTGTTGTCTACTAAATGAATGATATCACTGTCCATTCAATACATAATATCGTTTTCTATTAACACATGACATTGATGTCTACTAAATGAATGGTATCGTTGTCTATTTAAAAGGAAACGTTGACTATGATATTGTTGTCCATCGCCAAGAAAAATCATTCAGAAATAAAATCGTTGTCAAATAAATAAATCTGTTGCCTACTAGTTTAAGAATTGGGTAAATAGATGTGTAAACCTGGGTGAAATCGTTGTCTAAGAAGTGGGTAAAAGACTGTGTAAACTTAGGAGAAATTGTTGCCTAAGAAGTGGGTAAAAGGATTTGTAAACCTGGGCGAAATCGTTGTCTAACAATTGGGTAAAGGGCTGTGTAAACCTAAGTGAAATCGCTATCTATATTTTTTGTGTGAAGAGCATGTCTAAATTCGTTGTCAAACATTTGCTTAGAGAATAATAATTCGTTGTTAGGCATATGTAGATTCGTTGTGTTTTATCATTAAAAAAAATGCAGACATGTGTATAAATTCGCAAATATATCAATTTGTAGCCATATGTAAATTCGCTGACACATATAAATTTGCAAACATAGCATTAAAATAAACGCAAACATATCATTAAAGGAAAAACGCAGACATATCATTTAAAAAAATGCAGAGATACTCATTCACAACGAAAGCACAAATATTAATCATTAGCATTGAATCAGTCAAACGTAGAGATACTCATTCACAAGAACGCAAGGATTAATCATTCAGCAATGAATTAATCAAATGCAGAGATACTCGTTCACAAGGAGGGTGCAAGGATTGGAGATTAATCATAAAATAAAAATACAGAGATAAGTAAGGGGTAGATAGTTGGGTGAAAATTTATCCTTCAATTATTATCCATGCATGGGAAAGCAGGGCATTTAAATCTCAGTACTAAACACCGTAGTGAAGACAGTCGATTAGGCTCCTGACCGACTGCTCAGGAATAGACTAATAACTTAAAGGATAAGGGACAAAAGATAAAAACACAGTTTTTCTTTGTATTAAATCAATAGAAACAAACATAGAGAATCCATTGCAATTAGAGTTTTGGTTCGCCATGGGAAATCAATTCAAAATATAGCGAGCATAAGGTTGGGATGAATTTAATTTCTCTGATCATAAAACACTTGGCTCATCAAGACAATTTGTTGAAGATAAAAATGAAATATTTGGGTAGTGTTACACTGAATAAAACATAAAATTTAACACAGTAGAAGTACATTACTGGAGGCGCAGGAACAATATTTAAACTACCCTTCAATACAAATATACACATGTGTACCATAGACAAATGTGAAATATCCGAAGTCGTTGTCCCACGCATGCTCCATCCAACTCCTAATTGCCAACTGATGTGACCTCACCGGTACCTCCCAGCCAATGCTAGGGGTATTCTTCTTCCCCCTGAGCCCCCCGAGACAAAAATGAGCCATGCACACAATACCAGAGAATGCTAGCACCCATCTCGCCTCGCAAGGTCGAGCTACAACTCGTTACCCGAGCTGGGTATCCCAACTCTCACAAGAGAAAGTTCAGTCAAGATAAAATTTCAACAGCGTAACATTACACAAAAATATGTCATCCAAACTCCTCCTCCTCCATCCTTTTTATATAGTTTTCAAGTAATTAGCTTTCCAAAATTCTCATTAGATTCCTTTTTCATTAATTAATTAGGAAAAACCTCCTCCGTACACATGTCAGTTGATCCCCTAGTTGCACCAGAAAATCAATTTTATTAATTAATTAAATATTCTTATTTCCCTCATCCACCTAAGAGCATTCCTAAAAACACTCCTCGGTGTCCCAAAATTCCCTTACAATTCTTAAATGACTTACACCTTACTTAATTCCTAGTTGAGTTCATAAATAGAAAATTCCAAAGGAAAGATTCCTTACTAAGTTAGACATTCAATTTTTTCTTTACGTTTCCCCTTTTATTTAAGTTCCCCTTTTTCCTTAAGTTTTGTATTTCTTTTAAGCTTCCCCCATTTTCCTTTTTAACTAAAAAAATCAATTAAGAAATGTAGATTAAACAACCATTTACCCTTTTTTCCTTTTTAATTAAAAATTAATTTAGCAAGGGTAGATAAAAACAACCATTTACCCTCTTTTATTTTTAACTAAAAATTAATTTAGTAAATGTAGATAAAAACAACCATTACCCCCTTTTTTAAAAATTTAATTCTCCAATATAAAAAAAAATTACTTTAATAAATAAAGTTTGGATTTCTTTACCCCCTTCTTGTTATATGTCTAAATATTTTTGTTCAGAGGTTATGCTTAGACCTAGGTTTTACATTCACTAGGTTGGGTGACATTTTTTAGGGAAAAAATGTTGGTTGTGGAGCCTGATTATCTTCCTGATTTAGAGGTCTTTTACTTTCAGCCGTGTTTATACCCCATGAAGTATTTAGACCCCAGAAGTATGTACACTCTTCCATGCGGGGTCCGAGGGGGCTATCCCCCCGACTAGGGGGTATGGGGGCAAGCGGGCCCCTAGTGGAGGTTCAGGAGCGAAGCCCCCGAAGCAAAAATTGCCTTGTAAAAGTATATTGTAATTTCATTGTAAACCTAGATCGTTCATTATAAGGTCGCAGATCTAATGATAGAGATTATGTTAGGGTTTTTTGCCTGAGAAGGAAACCCTCTTTTATGAGGGAAATGTATTGCGGCTATGTATGTTGGTGAGTATTGTATTCTGAGAGAGGATACTGTGAGAGAAAGAAGAGGAAGTTACAGTGGGTTTTTTTGTAGGTTGTATCCCTTAATTTTTTTGGATAATAATAAAGAAAGGACCTGGAAATTTCTCTGGTGGACGTAGCCCACACTGGGTGAACCACATAAATCTGTGTCTCTCTTGTATTGTGTTTCTTCTTTGTTTTTTTTCCACATTTGTTTTATTTTATTTCTCCACGGTCTTGTTTTTCTAACAACTGGTATCAGAACGTAAGGTAACTCGCAGGAAAAGAGGGTTCCTGGTTCGAGTGGGAGCAATGTCGGAAGATGGAAAGTTTAGGGTCAAGAAATTTAA
>JZKD02S1752311.1:204781-218958 GCA_000966675.3 Picea glauca | reverse complement strand
CACTTCTTTACAAGATCATATGTTATCATACAATGGAGAAACATGTGACTGACAAAACTTGTATGGAACATAGAGCCATCCCTTTACAACAACTCCAACAACATGCAAAGAAGTCTCATGTGCCAGAGATAAAACCAAAACCAAAGAGCTATGCTCCGGAGCATGCAACTCCGGAACCCCAATAAACACCATCCAAAGGAACATGCAACTCCGGAACCCCCAGTAAATGCCCTTGCAGAAGGCTTACCTCTGACCAGCACAGACCTCGGATTATTTCAGCAGTTACAAGTGACTGCTACCAAAACACAGAAGCGCTCAACACTCTCTTGCCAGAAAAGTCGTTGGCAAAACGTTCTACCATCCAAAGAACATAGCTGCAACATCTCTAAGGACGCAACTGTAATTTTGTAGTCCGACATATCAATCACGATGCCATGGACTACAAGATAAATCCAAAACAATTTCCCTCTTATCTCTCTTTTAGGCCCGTTACCACCAACAATAGAATTGCTTCTCAATGCCTTTTAATTCCTCAAAGGCTGTTTCTATATCAATTAAAGTTGACACGTGTCATTCATATATCAATATTTATTTAGCCAACAAAGAAATCGAAAGTTAAAAAGTTATTATTTAGTTGATAAGTTCTTTTTATTTCCCAGAATGAGGGAGATATGTAATTCCTTCAATACTTAATATGGATTTGACATGTTGTACTGTATTGTATGAAGGAGATGGGGTTAGTGCTCAACATGGGGTTGACACATGGCATTTAAAAAATTATTTTAATATCAACCTTAAGTAAATTAATTTTATATCAACTTTATCTATAGAGAGTAATTGAAAGTAAAAAATTAGTATTCGATGCATATGTGCTTTCTACTTCTCCATATGAGAAAGATGTGTAACTCTTTCATTGTTTAAAAAATATCAGTAACAAGTAAAATATCTCAATAACAACTTTATATATATATATAACAATTGAAAGTAAAACAATTCTTATGGTTAAAATATTTAGATGGTGGGTTGACTATGAGGGAGATGTGCAATTCCTTCCATGATCAACATGGAGTTGACACACACACACACACACACATCTTAAGAACCAACGTAGATCCATCTTAACTCTGGATCTCTCATGCGAAAAGAGACATCAAATCATTCGACATGCAAACATTTCCTCAAGTTTTGTACTCTAAAACAAAGTTTGCATCTCGAGGGATTTGATGCCTCTTGACACATGATAGATCCGGAGTTAAGATGGATCTACGTTGGTTTTATCCATTTGGAACTAACCATGATTAGTTTTTTATTGATTTATGTTTTCCAGATCAAACACATTTTCTTTATCTGATATGGCAACGCCTTTATTCACCTGAAAGTCAATATACATGAATACATGCAACCTGACATTACATAATTAGTGTAGTTGTAGACTGACTCTAGCACTATGGACATGTCATGATGAAGTTTTAGTATTCTTTGTGCAATGAACAAGCTAGACTTAGCAAGCTTGCCTCTCTTAAATTTCCTCTTGTCACGTCCCCACAGTGTGCCTTGCGATCATGCACCTCTTGAGAGCGTGTGACATCGCGATGTTTCTCACTTGGTTGTTTGACAACACCAATGATACTTCATCTAGGCTATGCCTCTTCTCCTAGAGCATACCCATACTCTGTTCTAGGATACCAACGAGTCACACTCCTACTCTAGTGCAACTCTTGTATACTTAGACAATTGTTAACAACTATAACACCTGGTTATATATAAGCACACATCCATGAACATGAGAAACCAAGAGAGAAAAATGGAACAAATGAAAGAAATACATAGAAATAGTGCGGGAAACACGAATTGTGCCTAACACCTGGCTAAGTATTTGTTATTGCGAAATAGTTAAAATATGAGCACTACCGAATCGGTTTACAAATTCGACGAAGTCACACGACTCACCTCACCTCACCAAGACACTCATACATAGATATGTGACACCAAGACTCTTTGTTGCAACCATCTACGCAACCTCCCGCGGTGCACCTCAGATGTGCCCTTAACCACAGACTTGCTATCTCTTCATTACCGCATAATTCACCAAATTAACACAGACCTGTGATTATGTCTCCTAACATGCCTCCTCAGACCTACTACAAGACTTCCCCCAAACTCAACCAAAAAGAAGGTCGCCCAACTCTATCCAAGGAAATCACCTCAAGGCAACACACGTCCTCCCATTTGGAGTGACTTGGCTCCTTGAGGGAGCTCAACCCTCTTCGCCAAGTCTTCCTTAGAATCATAGAGTTGATCTCTTGTTCTCCTTGTTCTCCAAATATTCCTTCCTTAAGTGTGCACCATTTTTCTCTTATAGGGACTCCAAAGGTCACCATTGCAAATTGCCACGTCCTTTGGGGGTGTCGTGCCCCTTCGCAAACCCATGTGTCCAAAAAAATCATCGCATTCATTCTCGGATCTAATCTCCCAAACGAACCCATGCGCTCATCAATCGTCGTGCCCTTTGGGACCGACGCACCCAACCTTGGTGTGCCCCTTATTCTGGGCAAGCCCCTTAGTGTGTTTGCATGCCCAAGGCACCCACTTACCCAAATTGGATGCCGAAGAAACCCCAATTTCTATCTCCTTGAGGACTTGGGAAAGGGTCTCTGTGCCCATCTAGCCGAAAACCTTACATCCTTGCCCACCTCAAGTCATTTGCATCCTCAACAACATCCACAAAATTTGTGATCTTGTTGGCCCTTGACCAAATTTTGAGGAAACGTTGGTCATGTTTGACCATTTTTGGGACTTCGACAGGTTGGTCGAAAATAAAGCGCCCAGGCGAAGTGGAGATCATGGGATCTCGCCCATTTTTGTGGGCTTTTGAGGGTTTTTAGGGTTTATGTAACGAGTATGGGATGGCAGCCCATGGGTTTATCCATATCTAGGCCCTTTTTGTAATGTATAAATAAGTAGCTAAGTGATGTAAGAAGTAGTTACTAAGTGTGTAGAGTTTCTAGTCATTGATCGGCTTAGTGCATGGCTAGTTAGCTTTGTGCATGAACGTGTTAAGGCTTGCAGAGCTAAGTGCAAGCGTTTTGTAAGTGCTTTGTGCGCAGACTATGTAAGGCTTTGTGCCTTGACCTAATTCGGGGAAGGAGGATCTAGCGAGGTGCACGCAGATCTCCTGTCCTATGTGGAGTTGGATCTGTGACTTGGTGCCTGTAAGAAGATTGAATAAGACTAATAAAGAAGAAGAAGAGTTGGTGGACATAGCCCCACACTGGGGTGAACCACGTATATCCTGTGTCAATTTGCTTTGTGCTATGTTGTTCATGTTATTTATGTATCTATTTGCTTAGTGCATTGTTCTTGATATATGATAGATAGATATATGAATGATTATTACTTTATGATGTGAATGAATGTTAGATCTAAGCTTATGCTATGTGCTAAGAAGTTCTAAGGATTAATCTTGGTTGTTACTGTGCTGATCTATAATTAGGGTTAATCTGCGAGGTGAATAAGAATCATAACTTAATGCATATTGTTGGCTAAGTTCTCTGTTAAGTGTGGTAATCACAGATCTGTGTCCCAGCTAGGTTGTAGACACCTAAGTCCTACAAGCCCCCTGCCTGTACCTTGGGTGAGATTTCATCTGCTTCGTAGGTGTTGCCGAAAGGGACGGTATATAGGGTTTTGTTGGTGCATTGTTGAAGCGTTGAACTCTGGGTATGCCCCTGTTCCAACAAATGGTTCTGTAGTTGGGACCTGAAACTGTGATTGATGGGAACTGAGGAAAAGAGAAAGCTCTGTGCATAGATCTATTGTTGTAGTGCACAACATTCTACTTGACTTGCGAAGCTCTGTGCTAAGAAGGGAACCGGATCTGAAGAAAAGAGGTAAGACCTTAAAGATTTGTGCTTTGGTAAAGGTAAGATAAGTGGAAATTTTTGCTCCAAAAGTATGAATCTAGGTATGTTTGATAGATTTTGTCGTAGTCTGAAAGCTAGGGCACAAGTAGAAGAAGGAAGATTTGATCTGAATAAATTTGATAGAGATAGTGAAACATAAGTTATTCCTATGCATAGAAAGAAATTTTGGACTAACAATTAGATGCAGGAACCTAGAAAGAATTTTTGCAGATTGTGGGTCCATCATTGTGATCCCAATGCACAATACAGGAAGGGTTGGGGATCGTTTAAAAGGAAGAGATGATTGACATTGTGTTATAATTGTATAAGACTGAGACATCTTGCTAAAGAATGCCCTGGTATAGGTCCTATTTGTCTTTGTTGTAAATTTGTTGGTCATGAGGTTTTGGATTGCCCAAGAATGATTGATAAAGTTGAAAATATGAACCTAAGACAAGAAAACTATGAAGAAGGTCAAGAAACTAAGGATATGCTAGAGAACCAGAAAGAATCAAAGACTATGTTATTATAGATGAAAGAAACATTGAATGATCACAAAGACATCAGTTTACCAGAGATATTGAAAGAAAAGCGATGCATAGAAACAAGAATAGGAGACTTCGACATAGACTGTCTTCTAGATAAGGAAACACATGTGAATATCATGCCAGAAAGGACTTGGGAAATTTTGGGAAAGCCTGCTATGGTTCCTTCACTGGGAGGGATAGGATTGTTTAAAGGAAAGATGATAACCCTATGTGGAAGAGTTACTCATGTACCTATGATTTCCCATGAAACTTTGACCGAAGAATAATTTGAAGTCATTAAGTTTGTTGAGAACAATGCCCCTTTTTCACTTTTGCTAGGAAAGACTTGGGTTGAGAAAGATCAGATCCGAAGGAAAGCAGAGGAAGAAACTACAGAATAGAAAAAACAAGAATTAAGGGACTTCATAGCTAGAAAAATAGAGCGACTAATGCAAGAACAAGAGGACAAGTCGAAGCAACAAAAGGCACTAGAGTTAGTTGTCGAGGTTGAAAGAACACAACAAGGCTTAAATAACCTTTCCATGCCGGAAAGAAGTGCATCTACCCCGAAATAATAAGAGAAAAGACATTACATTCGAATCCTTTGAAAGACCCTCAGCAGTGTGAAGTTACTATGCTAAGAGAAGATAAGAATAAGAATGGAAAGAGGAATCCAGAGACTCGGATCACAGGAAAGAAGGAAAGAAAACTCAGTAAGAAGAAAGAAAATCTAGAAAAACTGCAGGAAGTTCCAGAGAGGACTTCGCATAAGGCAAGCCTGTAGAACTTGAACCTCGTCAGAATAGAAGAACAATGTAGAATGACACTTTGCATCGGCGAAGCTATATGACCGTTGGAGGCATCTCGACTGTTAGAATGATGCTCCAAAACAGTTAGAAACACAGTTATTGCTAGAAAGATCGCCATTGGACCATTGAGACCGCGCCATAATGGATGGTTTCACATTGATTAAGGAATTTTAACTCGTTGAAGGATTCTGTTACGATGTTGCGTATTTAATCCGTCGAATGCCTCATTGGGGCCACTTTTGCAAACTGAGATATTCAAGATAACAGAGAATTGATCGCATATCACGTTGTACTATCTAGACCTCGCCATTGATTCGATTACCTTGAGTGTCCAGTCGCCTACCTGAGTTATTTGATTACGAGTGTGCATGTCGGGCGACCTTAGCACAATAGAGAAATCTATAGAAAAGATATCGATCGACCTCATGGCTGAGAAATTCATGTCTGTAGGTATACATGCATTGTCGACGGGCAGATTGCAAGCATCCCCCTCGACTGGACATCGATCTATGTCCTGAACCGCGACTGAGAAAATAAGCAAGCACCGCGACGATCCGACGAACATGAAGCAGATCCCGTCGGTCTTGCCCGACTACATCCCGCCTTTGGCTGGTGCGGTTAGTCGTGACAACGTCCCGTGTGAATTCGAGTACATTCTCATCATTGTGTACCTCCCGAAGGGGATACGTGCAGTCGAACCGTAGTTGGGACTAATCCCAACTCTCAAAATCAATGATTTTAACCTTGGAGATCGAAAGAACTATGCGATGCTCGCACTGCATATGTATCTTACGAAGACAAGTGGGGAGAAGCCTAAGATAGTTCCCCAAATGTGGATTAAGGATATCGCGAGATCAATGATCTTAAATGTTATGAAGATACCCCACTTCGGAAGACATTAGGAGGTTAATGTGTGCATTAAACTCCTCCTATCATGCTACCATGGAGGTTACCTCTGGTTAGATAGGCGCATAATTGTGGATCTAGAGTTGATCCATCTGATCACTGGATTGATCATGCAAGGACCAAAACCTCACCAGTTCTACCCATAGAAGACATCAGCTCGCTCCTTGGCACAACGAATAAAGGAAGCATACGACGATGTGGAGAAGGGGAAGTGAGGCTACAAGGTAGCCTCCATCTAGAATGGCGCAGTGCACCTTGCTTGTCAGCTGATAGCGGGAAAGCTCATTAGAAAGAACCGTCCTACGTAGGTCACAGGGTTCTTTGTCAACCTTGCAGGGAGGTGTGTCGAAGGGATGTAGATGAACTGGGTGAGATACCTTATCAATGAGTTGGAGAAGGACTGTCGCGAAGTACAGGACAAAGGCTATGAATTTCACTTCAGTTGATTGTTGATTCTCATTTCATTTGTCGGTTGAGAGATGCCGGAGGGAGCAACATTCCTGGAAGTCGAGTTGTCGGAGCCATTGGCTATGAGGTTCACCACCTTGTGGTATACGAGCGATATGGCGAAGCAGTGGAAATTGAATGTAGTGTTCCATGCTTACTACCTACAGCTGATGCACGCCATTGAATCATTCCCCCGAATGACCCCAAACACCTTGCATACATACAGATCGCTAGCGAAGTTCTGCACAGACCGACACTTCATCTACATCATCGTGCGTAGGGATGAAAGTAAGGACGAGTTGCATTCCTACTATAAATTGACTGATAAAGACATGGAGGATATAACCAAGGAACAATCAGTCGAATTCCTTGTACTGATCGAATATGCATAACTCTTCGACCCCGACATCATCGGAAGTCCCTTGATCACCAGAACTGAGTATGATGGACAGAGCAACGCTAAGAAGAAAAAGGAGGAAGTGCAGGACATAGACAGTGAGGAGAAGGACAACGCATCGGAGGAAACTGCACCTAACTCACCTGCAAGAGGAGGAGGTGACGAAGTAAACCAAAAGGAGGAAGGGGAAGAATACAAGCAAGAAAAGCGCGAAGTGACACCGCCAAAGGATCCCCTTATAGAGGTCGAGACGTCAAAGAAAAGGAAGGTTTCTCTGCAAAAACCCTCAGCGTGAAAGAAGACCCGAGCCAATAAACCTCAGGCAAAGAATGTGGTCACAGTGGATGATGTTGACCTCATCATCGTAGTTGTAGAAGATGCTTCAAAGGATATCTTGTAGCAACATGAAGAAAAGCAGGAAATGATGTATGACAGAATCGAGGTGGAGCTAAAGGGGATACAACAAGCTATCTATTCGAGTCGCGCAGTGTCTATTGCGCCATTGTCATCAGAAGGTGCAGAATTGGGGGATGATCCCACCCAATTGCAAAGGATAGCAGATGCGATAGAGGCTCGCTTTCGTTGAGTCCAAGAATAAAAGTAGCAGGCCACAGAGGCCTTGAAGCAGGAAAAGGAGGAGGCCTTAGAGAAACTTCGGGTTGCACAGCAAGAGAAAGATGACATTAGAACGAAGTTCGAGGAGGACAGGGAGAAAATCTAGAAAGAGAAAGACCAGCTGCTCGCGGAGCAGAATGGGGTTAGAGTGGCAGTAACTAGAGCACTTCGCTCTGTATCAGGCTTGGCTCAGATGGAAGAAGAGATAGCCAAGAGCCAAGTTGGGAAGCTCGCTGAAGCCATTCCATAGCTTCAAGAAAGAGTAGCAGAGCTAGAACTTCCAGAAGTGTCGAGCACTTTGTAAGAAGTGCTAGATCAGAGGGAAGAATCTGCTAGGAGCGCAGTAGAAAGAATCACGGCGTTGGCTTCAGAATGTAAGAAACTAAGTGATAGAAGTGCGTAGACATATGAGCGCCTTGCAGAAGATATGGAGCTAAGGACATTGGAGGCACAACTCCAGGAGGCAAAGCAACAGTCGTTGATGGTGAAAGCACAGATGAAGTTGCTTACTACAGTGGAGAAGATGAAGAGGTCACAGGAGCAACGCACAGTTCAACAAAAGGTCACTGCCATCCATAGCAGAGTTATGGAGGTGACACAGAGACTCCAGTCGATGCAGGATGAAGCCTCCATGCTTTTTGAAGAGATCGAGGCACGAGAGTCACAGCTGGAACAGGTGGTAGAAACACTGGAACAATGCCTGGAAGGGCCTTTCACCGAGCAAGTCATTCAGGAGCTCGCCGAGCAGGAAGCTCTGGCCAAGCAGAAAATCAAGGCAGCTTGAGCTAAGCTCAAGGCCTTCGAATTAGTATTGCCCAAGACTGAGTGACTCGGGACGAGTCACAAGTGAGTGTTGGGGGCCTATTGGCCCTCGACCAAGTTTCAAGGAAACGTTGGTCATGTTTGACCATTTTTGGGACTTCGATAGGCTGGTCGAAGATGGAGCGCCTAGGCAAAGAGGATATCACGGGATCTCGCCCATTTTTGCAGGCTTTTTGGGGTTTTTAGGGTTTATGTAACAGGTATGGGATGTTGGATCATGGGTTTACCCATGTCTAGGCCCTTTTTGTAATATATAAATAAGTAGCTAAGTGATCTAAGAAGTAGTTACTAAGTGTGTAGAGTTCCTAGTCATTGATCGATATAGTGCATGGTTAGTTGGCTTTGTGCATGAATGTGTTAAGGCTTGCAGAGCTAAGTGCAAGCGTTTTGTAAGTGCTTTGAGCACAAACTATGTAAGGCTTTGTGCCTTGACCTAATTTGGGGAAGGAGGATCTAGCGAGGTGCGTGCAGATCTCCTGTCCTATGTGGAGTTGGATCTGTGGCTTGGTGTCTGTAAGAAGATTGAAGAAGACTAATAAAGAAGAAGAAGAGTTGGTGGGCGTAGCCCCACACTGGGGTGAACCACGTATATCTTGTGTCGGTGTGATTTGTGTAATGTTGTTCATGTTATTTATGTATCTATTTGCTTAGTGCACTGTTCTTGATATATGATAGATAGATCTATGAATTCTTAGTGCTTTATGATGTGAATGAATGTTAGATCTAAGCTTATGCTGTGTGCTAAGAAGTTCTAAGGGTTAATCTTGGTTGTTACTATGCTAATCTATAATTAGGGTTAATCTACGAGGTGAATAAGAATCATAACTTAATGCATATTGTTGGCTAAGTTCTTTGTTAAGTGTGGTAATCACAGATTTGTGTCCCAACTAGGTTTTAGACACCCGAGTCCTACAACCCCTCTGCCACTACCTCAGGTGAGACTTCATCTGCTTTGCAAGTATTGTCGAAAGGGCCAGTAGTTAGGGTTTTGTTGGTGCGTTGTTGAAGCATTGAACCCTGGGACTGCCCCTGTGCCAACAAATCTCCAAGTCTATACTCTAACTCGTGCCCTCGTCACAACTACATTTGTTGGAAACCCCAAGTATCGTGGCAACTGGAAACCCCAAATTCTGCTAAAGTGTAAACCCCAAGTTTCCCTGCAAAGTGGAAACCCCAAGTTTCCATAAACCAACCAAACTATAATGCACTCGGCTCCGCACGATCTGCTACCTGAGTCAATATGGTCACTTCACCCAACTCGAAGGATGAAAGTCACCCAACTTTGTTGCACTCTCTCATTGTGATGTTGTTGCATTGTTGTTGTTAGGTTCTATTGTTGTTGTCATTGCCTGCTACAACTAACTGCTGCCCACTTCACTTAAAATTTCTCCTAAGTGTCAAAATCCTGTGATCTTGCTATTGCGCCTCTACTTCAATAAAATATGCCGTGTCTCCAGACACTCATATCCCCCATGCCTTGGATTGATTGGGTAGCTAGTCCAACCATCGCGCCCAACTCATGAGAATGAAATTCCTTATGCTTGAACTTAGTCTTTTATGTCACATCTTCGTCACTTCGTCCAAATCCAAAGAATAAGGAAAGTGTCCATCCTTTCCTCACTACTGTTGCCATTGTCTAATATCCATCAAGGAGATCCTCCATAGTGTCTAAGTGTTTCACTTTGAACCTACTGGTGCATTTGTACTTTGATTTCTTTCCGCAATCTAGTCCATCCACACAACAATCTCATACCAATGAAAGGATGTCCCTCGCCTTGTACTATGAAGTCACCCCAAAACAAAGTCATTTGCACCAACTTGACTCCACTATCCACCTCATGGCACAATTAGCCAATCTATGCACCAAGAGTTGTACGTCCAAACTGCCTTTGTATCACTACTTCTTCACCCGACCATGTTGTTGCCTATACCTCTCTATGCCTTGGAATGGTTAGGTTTCTCCCTCAACCATGATGCTCAAAGAAAGAGAAACACCCATGCCCAAGTAATTTCTTCATGTTGCAATATGTTTGTCCACACAATCCTCCAAACTAAGGTAAGTCCTCAAATCACCTCCTTTCGTCAAGTCACCTCTCCACAACTCAACATTTGCAATGAGTGTGGCCAACATGCCTTCACTCCTCAAACATCCCAAGGAACTATCCAAAGTGCTCTAAGTAAAATGAGTCACCTCAAGGAACTTTCGTGACTTAGGTATATTCGCACCAATACTCGACCAACCTCAAACAAAGAGACCCCTCCCAATCTCTGAGTCATTGCATAATCATCCGCAAGTCACCAAGGTGCACTCTACCTCATCCAATGTCCCATACCAAAGGTGAATGAACACCACCCAAGTCAGTTGGTCTGCATTCTTCACATTCTAGTTGATTGTCAACAATTCTTGGTCGACTTCCTTGCTGACTCCATCCATCTCCTAGAATGAAACTACCTTGCACCTCCTGCAAGCATCCAAACTCTGGCACTATCATCGTGACCGTCAAGTTATCACATGACCCAATGTATCTGGATAAGGCACCAAACACCAAGGTTCCTCACCCATCCTCTCAAACACGACATGTACATAATTCACTGTCTATTTCACCGCATCAACTTGTCCAATGTGCCTCATCAAAGAGTTAGGCAGATTCCTCAAGCCACCTCCATGGCCGCATCCAAATCTCCCTAAGTCCACCACATGACTCGTCCAAGTAGGTCGCCCAAGCCATTTACACATTCTCCCAACCAAGTCAACCTCAATTATGTCGGTTTTCACCACGAAAACAGATTGCCCTTGAACCACCAAGTCATCTGAATTCCCTTCAAAGAACTCATTGCAACACTTAGGACATGCAAGAAATCGAAACCAACCATACCTTTCCAACGACATCCTTCACTACAACCATGTTGTAAGTTTGTTGTCTTGGAGCTCTGCTTGCCCAAGCAACTGACTCTCCTCATGGAGTCCCTTCAATCACCATCCACAACTCGACAAACCTGCAAGACCTTCGTTGTGATACAAGGTTGAGTTCATCTATCCACTTCATAAATTTGTCTAAGTCCAAAACTTCGCATGCAACCAACCAAACTCATCTCCAATGTATTTCCATCTCCACAACTTGATTGTTTCTGCTTCAAGGCACCATGCACTCACTGCCCGATTATCAATTCATACTGCTACTAATTGACTGTTGTAACTTTGTAAAGAGTCACCTTGTCTGAAGGTTGTAGTTGACCCACTCTTCCAACAGCCCAACTCAACTCAACTGTTGTTCTCGACAGTGCACGACACAAAGATGTCACGATGTAAATGTGACCAACCAACTGCCTGTTGTCGAGCTTCTCCAGGTCGCTTCAAGTTGTTCACCCAAGTGCTTCAACTTGTTGCAACCCATAACTACTCCCCTTAGAAATCACTTATGCAACACACTCTATGCTTCATTTATGTGATCACTTCTGCGGTTAGATTTGCAACAAGTCATGTGTAAATCCTGCATTCATCTACCTTTCCCAAGTGCTTGGTTCTCCCAACTAACTTTGCACCGGGTCTTTCAAGGCGTGCACAACAGGTCCGCCACGAATCAAACCAACCAAGTTTGTACCCAAATTGCCTCTGCGATCAAGTTTGCAACAAGTTCTAAGGTGAACTTTGCGATGAGTTATGTGATCACCCGCCTTGTCCAATTGATTCATTTCACCACAAAATCTTCTCTCAGTTTGCACAAGGTGTGCACCTAGATCTACCTTCCACCGCATTGTCATTCAAACCTCTATTGTAAGTGTGATGCAAAATTTGTGATGAACTAGTTTGCTACATCAAACAGTTCACCAAGTCTGCCGACATTCCCACTGAACTTCCTTCGCAATGAACTGCAGTGCACCTAATCACCATCGTTTTGATTGTGGTAGTGGTGAAGAGCCAAATCTGCTATGAAACAATTTATCATGCCCCCTTAGTGTGCCTTGCGATTGTGCACCTCTTGAGGGCATGTGACACCGTGACGTTTCTCACTTGGCTTCTTGGCAACACCAAGGATACTTCTTCCAGACTACACCTCTTCACTTAGAGCATATCCATACTTCGGTCTAGGCTATTGATGAGTCACACTCCTGCTCTAGTGAAACTCTTGTATACTTAGACAACTGTTAACAACTTTAACACTTAGTCATATATAAACATACATCAATGAACATGAGAAACCAAAAGAACAACAACATAACAAACAAAATACATACACATAAATAGTGTGGGTGGAAGGAATTATTTCTAACACCCGACTAAGTTTTTTTTATTGTGAAATAGTTACAATATGAGCACTACTGGCTTGGTTTACAAATTTGGTAGAGTCACACGACTCACCTCACCTCGCTAAGACACTCATACACAGATCTGTCACACCAAGACTCTTTGTCACAATTTTCTCTGTAGCCTCCTGTGGTGCACCTTAGACGTGCCCTCAACCACATACTTTTTGTGTCTTCATTACCGTAGACTTCACCAAGTTAACACATACTTGTGATTCTGTCTCCTAGCCTACCTCCTCAGACCCACGACAAGACTTCCCCCAAACTCATCCAAAAATAAGGTCACCCAACTTTGTCCACCGAAATCACCTCTATGCAACACAAGTCCTCCCATGCAGAGCAACTTGGCTCCTTGAGGGAGCTCACCCCTCTTTGTCAAGTCTACCTCAGAATCGAAAATCTAGTCTCTTGCTCTCCTTGTTCTCCAAATATGCCTACCTTGGTTGTGCACCCTTTTTCTTCTATAGGGACTCTAAAGGTCACCATCACAAACTATCACATCCTTTGGGGGTGTTGTGCCCCTTCACTAAGCCTTGTTTCCAAATGAATTGTCACACCCCTTCGCAAATCCAATCGCTCAAACGAACACATGTGCTCATCAACCATCACGTCACTTGGGATCGACGCACCCAACCTTGGTGCGCCCCTTATGTTGGCCCACCCCTATCTCTCGGTTGCTTCATACTTGGTAAATCCCCTTGGCACGTTTGCATGCCCAAGGCACCCACTTGTCAAACTTGGGTACCAGAGAAACCCTAAGCTCTGTCTCCTTGAGGACTTGGGCGAGGGTCTCCACGCCCATCTAGCCAAAGACCTTACACCTCCAATGAGAAGGAGATTCCTAATTTAACTGGAATCTTTTGTTATATAACAATTTCCAAAAACTATTGCCTTGGTACCTTGGTGCCCCTTTGCAGAGGGGGATAAGAAATTAGAGACATAAAGTTAAAATACACGAAGACAAACAACTTGACATTATAGGATTAGTGAGGATGTAGACCTACTAAATGGGATTGTGATGATGAAGCTTAGTGTTGTTGTTATAATAACAACCAAAATCTATTACCTTAGTAGTTGGTGCCCCCTACATTCTACTTTCTTATCCTCGTGCAAATTGACTCTTTTGTTATATAATAATAGCCAAAACCTATCTCCTTAGTAACTTAGTGCCCCTTACCATGTGAGGATAAGAAAGAAAAGTTGCAAAGTTAAAACACTGGAAGACAAGGAAACTTGACATTATAGGATTAGTAAGGCCTACTCAATCTCTATTGGAATGATCTAATGAAGCCTAGTGTTGTTTGTTTAGTTAACGAGCTAGGCCATTAATTGCCACTTATGGCGATATCTGCTTCAACTCCTACATTCATTGCACTCCCAAACCAAGTGGCATGTTTTGTGAAGTGGGAAGTGGTTGGATCGATGTGAGTGAAACTTTTTGGGGACT
>JZKD02S1752311.1:112348-177692 GCA_000966675.3 Picea glauca | reverse complement strand
GATGATCAAGGAGAACATGTTCAGATTCCTTCTATAGATGATTTCTCCCCAGAATATCTTACAGAATTGCATGAAGACACAATCCTTGATAGGAGAATGAGAACTTCAAAACGAGGAAATGTGGAATATCTTCGAATTGGTCTTAAAGGCACAAATCCAAGCAAAGCCAAGTGGATTGAGGTTGGGAAGGTGAGGGAACTGTACCCTCATCTTCAGATAGACTGAAAATAGTCTTTTGGAGGTCCAAAAGCTTTCCAATGGGGAGGTGTGATCCATGGGATCAAATTTTGCTCAAAATTCAAAGTGCTCGGAATCGCTTCAAATCGAACGAGTGCGTAGGCCTCATCGTCACGAAGCCAACACAACTCATTTGGGTTCAAACGGACGTCGGATGTGAGAGATATCGCATTCTGTTCAAATCGTCAAACAAACAAAAAATGTGTTGACTGTACAGTCCGTATGGATGCTGATGTGGCATATCTGTACGACACGTGGTAGGGATGAGTTGGCAGGGCCGTACAACATGTGGCAGGGCTAAGTTGGCAGGAAGGTACAACACGTGGCAGGTGTTGGTTGGAAGTTGGATGACGAATCATTTCTGGACATGTGGCATGGTGGCGAATGTATTGGTGACACATGGCCCAAACAAGGGTCGCTACGTGTCACCCAAACATTGGTTAAAACTTGTGTAGTCAGCAGGAATCAACCCCATGAACTCCGGGCAGGGGCATGGCCTTGGGAAGGGCCACCCAACCGGTGCGCCACTGTAGTGGTTCTTACCACTATATAGTTTTGTTATTATTTGAATTGCAATGTGTTTTGGATTGGGGGCGAACACGGTTGGGGCTAAGCCCCAGCCCCCGTCCATATATATATCATATGACTACCCACGCGCATAGTTCAAATGAAGCCATAACACATATAACCAGTGGTCCATACAACCCATAACACATACGACTGGTGGTCAATGCATTGTGCGGGAGTTTTATTACCAACGGTTATAAAACCGCACCGACACTTGTCGCTCTATCATTTGACTTGGGACTTGGCCCATTTTTGTATGTGTGCACGGTCGTATGGTAGGCCACATGCCTAATGGCTTGGCGGTTAGGGGCTAGGCGTGCCCTAATCGTCCCACAGTTCGCACGATTATGCGGTTGTGCACCCGATACTAGGTTTTAGCAAGGAATTGAGCGTGGGTGCTAAGTTGGACACACAGAGGTGCAAATTGTCGATCCAAAGACAACAAGTTTGAAGGAGAACTTCCAGGAAGCCTATCTTCTTCACTTTTTGGCCAAATCAGGTGACGAAAAAGCCCAGCTAGGGGTTTTTGGATGTTCTGAAGCCATTGGAGCCATCTATTTGGCATTTTGAGCATTGTAAAACACATATTTTAGCACTTTGAGAAAATAATACAAAAGATCCATTGGAAGTTGGACCAGGAGATGTAGCCCAAGAGAGGGGTGAACTCCTTTATCATTTTTTGTGTTATGTGTTTTCTGTTCACTGTTATTTGATGCTTATTATTTTCATCTTGAATGTGTATTTCTATAAAATTTTGTGTTTGCAAATTGATCCATTTGCATAAGAACACTTGAATTAAAACTTGTAAATATTTTCAAGAATACAAGTCTTTATCATTTTCAAATCAACCATCTTGCAAGTGCCCTTTCCAAATACAATATCCACTCTTGCATCATCCAACTTGCTTACATATATTAGGCTCCTGGCTAGTTTTGGAATGTGCAGAACCCCAGGGAGAGTTCTAATCCTTCCATCTTTTAGTAGCAACTTAACCCTTCCATGTCCCAAGATTTTGGCTGTCGAGTCATCTCCTAGGAATACATCACCACCATCGTATTTTTCGTATTCAGAGAACCACTCCCTGTGAGGAGTAATATGGTATGACGCACCTGAGTCAATCAACCATACATCATGGTCTACATGTGTACCTGTAGGTGCCAAGTAAAAATCACCTCCTTCTTCAGTGGAGGTTTTTGCCTCTAGGGAAGAGGTACTATCAGATCGCTTTGGTTTATTAACCTTCTTAGACTTGCAATCTTTCTTATAATGCCCTATTTTACCACACTTCCAACATTTCCTCAAATATTTTCCTGGAGACTTAGATCTACCTAGAGATTTAGGTCTCCCCCCTGAAGACTTACTAGAATTCCTGTCTTGGGTACACCTTGTTACAAATAAAGCATCTCTGCTATGACCATCCATGCTTTTCTGCCTCATCTCTTTAGATAAAAAGGATGCAACTACATCCTCATACTTCAATGTAGATTGAGTGGTACTACCAATTGCTACAACCAGATTATTCCAAGAGTCTGGAAAAGAGCATAGCAAAGTAATACACTTATCTTCTTCTGTAATCGTAATATTAACAAAGACAAGTTGACTTACTAGAGTATTAAAGGCATTTACATGTTCTGTCACAGAATCCCCATCTTCCATCCTAAGATGATACAACTTCTTTCAAAGAAACAACTTGTTTACCAGGGACTTTGATTAATACAAATTCCCTAACTTATCCCATAGTTCCTTGGCTATAGATTCTCCCGAGACATTCAACAACACCGAATCTGCCAGGCAGAGTCGAATAGTACTCCTTTCTCTTTTGTCCAACTTCTCCCAATCTTCCCTTGACATACCAATAGGTGGTGTACTAGTAGGTTGTGTACTAGTGCCAGTAGGCTGTGTACCAGGATCCACAACGATCCATTTTTCTTTGTCTACCCATCTTGAGCTTCCATGATCCAGATTTATGTAGGAACACAATGAAATATAGAAATACACATAAACATGGAGATGCAGTGGAAATAAGACTTCATTTCATTAATAATAAATGACTGAAATATGCTTACAGACAGAATGGAAATAAACTAGCTAGGGCGTTGGTAGCTTATCTCTGAGAAGAGATGTGGCAGCTACTCGCATCCGTGAGAAGATGATTACAATGAGGCTCTGAAGGCCCTTTTACAATAAACTGGAATGCCAAAAGTCCTAGACATCCAAAAACCTAACCCTCGGAGATGAAGCGCCAAAAGTCATGTGGGCCCCGTTTGGGTAAGTTGGTACATCAACTTCCCGGGATCGTAACTTTTGCATATGATCTCTGTTTTAGGTGTATGATAGCCCATTGGAAAGATCTATCCGAGGACTACAAAATTTTGCACAAAATTTCATGATGAAATTTTGCAGCCGCAACATACCCCAAAAAACGTCTTTCAGGGCCTCAAAACGGCTCTAGAAGTTCAGGACCCGAAAAACTGCTAAAAATAGTAAATTGTGCGAAAACTAAAAAACTGAAAGAAGCAATGGTGGGGGTCCAAGTGGAATAGGTGGGTGGCCACCAATATCCACCTGGATCATTCCATATCTCAAATTTTTTATCGTTGAACTTCTCTATCTCGATTCTAGAAGATCTCGCCATTCCTCTTTCTACACTCAAATCTCCAATGTAAAATCTCCCACTAAACCCAGGTTTATCACAAACCCAAGATAAACTTGATCTATCAAGACCGAGCCAAACCATCAGAAATAAAGGTGTCCCTCTGAAGCCAAAAACGAGCTCCGATTCCACATGTAAGTTTTAACCTGTGAAGTAAAGCAATGCATATCGATTTTTAATAAAAAACATAATTTAATCAATGGCTCATACACATAGTACACAAAGATTTATACGAGAAACCATCAACCAGGGAAAACCTTTCTTATTTTCATTATATCAAATTTCACCATTCACCATACAATATATACAATGTTTTTAGGTATTTCGTAGATACCAAAACCCTAATCCATTAATCCGGGATTAATTTAGAAAACCGCTAAAAATAGCAAAAACCGCCCAAAAAAAAAATTCGGGGCGCTGCCCCAAATGTTGCACGTAACCAAGGGGGCCATACCTGGCCCCCCTTGTGACCCCCCTAAGAAGCGCTCGATGCACATGACACAAACAACACTACTAGAGGGATCGTCCGACGCAATTGTCAAATCTGATGCGCCGACACACACACATGCAAAGAATATAACACATACCCAACACCTATTTGGATTCCTCCATCCTAAACTACCCTGCAAAAGACAATACTCGGAAGAGAAAAGATTTAAAAATCACCTTTGCATCTTGGTGAAGTCAGTAGGAAAATATAAATTTATCAAATAAAATATGATATATGCATACCAATCGCAATGTTGCAATGATATTGACAAAGAATTTACTTGACTCTCAATGGGATTGTCTTGGATTGATATGGATTATATTGAGAACAATATGAAGGCAAATACATAACAAGGAAACACACAGAGATATTGCGAGAAACACAACAATATATTTAAACTCATGTTCTATTAATGATTGTCTGAAATACAAAATACTGTAAAATGCAAAGCACACAAGCTAGCTAGAATGGTGGTAACTTGTCTATGAAGATAAAGATGCGACGACTACGCTCATTCACAAGAAGTTGATTACAAAGAGGATGAAAAATTCCTTTTAGCATAAATCATCAATGAGAAAAACCTAAACATCCAAAACCCTAACCCCAAAAGATGAAACACTAAAAGGTTTGTGGGCTTTGATGTGGTTAGTTGATACATGAACTTCTCGGGGGTGCAAATTTTGCATATGAACTCTATTTGGGGCACTTGATACCCTATCAGGAAGGTGTAGCCAAGGAGTACACATTACGTATGACTCATTATATTCCTTTGGTGATCTACTTGGTGTCGTCACGTCAAAAAAACTTCATTTAGGGCCTCAAAATGGCCTTAGAACTTTGGGACCTGAAAAAATGTAGAAAACCTGCCAAGATCTAGAACCATTCTGAATTAGTGGAACATGTGGGTGGCCACCAATATCCACCTGGATAAATCCTATCCCCTTTGTAATAAATGGTCCATGTTGTATCAAGTTCCTCCATCAAATGGGGAAACTTATGTTGAATCTGATTCCTGGTGAGTCACTTGCTCTGGTGAATAAGTTTCCCTACCTTGACAACCTGATAGAGTTGGATGTTTTGTTGGCGGGTGCCCTTCATATTGGTGTCCCGATATGATCAAATATCACATGTTCAATGCATTCAATATTGAGTTCTATAGGGGCCAAATGTTGGGTCGCGTCTGAAGTGTCCAGGAGTGATGGAAAATATGGTCAAAGCAGTTCAACATTAAATACCTGGTGCAAGCTAAGGAAAGGGGGAAATATTAATTCAAAATCATTCTCAACCCAGAACTTGGTGATGGTGTAAGGCCCATATCAGGGTGGGTGAAGCTTCTGATAGGGTACTGTCAGGCGCTCCTTCTGCAGATGCAACCATACCTCATCTCCCACCTGAAAATTAGGTGGTACCCGATGTTGATCGCGGTGCTACTTGTATTTGTCATTGGATTTCTGCAAAATGTCATGAACTTGTTGATGAATGTGTTGGATTCACTCAACAAACTTGGCTACTTAATCAGCCTCAGTATGAGCATGGGAGGATTCTTATTGTGCAAATTCAATGGGAAGAGCTACGCCAATGGGGGATAGTGGTTGGAACCCCAAGCACACCTGAAGAGGGTTGTGGCCAATAGCATTGTGGAGGGATATATTGTAGCTATGTTGAACATAAGTAAGGATATCATCCCATGTTTATGGATGTATGGAATTGTACATACTCAGGATATGGAAAATCATCTTGTTGACTACCTATGTTTTTCCATTAGTTTATGGGTGGAAGGTAGTCAATTTTCAGCTTGGTGTCCATTATCAACCATAGGCTAGACCAAAAAGTACTCAAGAACCTATTGTCTTGATCTGAAATAATGATCCCTTGGAGCCAAAAATGAACCCAAAAATGTTCAAAGAAAAGATTAGTGGTGGCCTCGGTTGTGATGCTTTTCTTGTAGGGTGCCAAAATTTCCCTCTTAAGAAATCGATCAATGACCACAAAGACATGGTATGGAACTAGCTTTCCTACGCTCAATGTATGATAGGGAACGTCAAAGTCAAAGTCACTATTGTACAATTGTGGCCACCTAGATGTATCATGCCCATAGGAGTTAAGAACTGTGATTAACACCACAACCGGGGGTCGATTAAGGGATTTTGCAACATGGTTGGTGTTTCTCTTCTTGTACTTGATGTTCAAGTGGAATTGTTGCAGGTATGTGGACCAGTTATGATATCAATCATTATGTAACTTTCATTGTGTCTACATGAATTACAATGGATTGTGATCAATGTGGATGATCATTTCCTTCCCTAGAATGTAATGCTTCCACTGTCAACACACCTGCACAATGAAGTACATATCTTTGTCATAGATGGGGTATTTTTGAACAACATTAGATAGTGTTTCACTATGATAGGCCACTAGATGCACATGCTAAGTGAAGACTGCACTGATAGCATAATTTGAAGCATTTGTCTCATTCTCAAATGGGTGTTGCAGGTCTGGAAGAATAAGGATTGGTGCCGAGCAGAGGAAAAATTTCAAATCCTCGAATTCCTTTTTTTGGGACGTATCCCACAAAAAATTGGCCTTTGCTCCACCCTTGGTCACCTGGATTAGGGCCCAAGCGATATGAAAGAACCCCAACACATACCTGCGGTAGAAGCTAGCGAGGACCAAGAAGCTACAGATCTTGGTTAATGTCTTCAAGACTAGCCAATAGTGCATGACTTGAATCTTGGTTGGATCCACATGCACACCCTTCTCATCCAGGATGTATCCCAAATATTGGATTCTCTGCATGCCAAAGGAACACTTCTCCAAATTTGAATATAACTTGTGATGTCACAGGGTGCCCAAGACCTGTTGAATGTGCTTCATATGTTCCTCCCAAGTTTTGCTAAAGATGAGGATGTCATCCAGATATATAACCACAAAGTAGTTTGTGAATGTCTGCAATATATTGTCCATCATCCACATGAATGTGGTCGGGGAATTATTCAAGACGAAAGGCATCACCAACCATTCAAAGCAACCTTCTTTAGACTTGAAGGTTGTCTTCCACACATCATTTTTCTCAATCAACACCTGGTGGTAACCTGAATTTAGATCAATCTTACTGAAAAATTTGGCTCCTTCGAGTTGATCGAGAAGATCATCAATCCAATGGATTGGATACTGATGTTTTACTTTGATATTGTTTAGGGATTTTTAATCAATAAAAATTCACCATGTCATATCCTTCTTCTGTACCAAAACAATTGGGCTCCTACAAGGTGAGGAGCTTGGTCTGATGTGACCCTTTAGAATTAGTTATTGGATTTTACATTTGATTTCTTCATTCTCTAGAACATAATGCCTGTATACAAGGCCATTAGGCAGAGGAGCACCATGTGTCAAATCAATTGAGTTCTTTACCTGACAATGCAAAGACACCCATGTAGGTGAGGCAAATATGTATTTGTTCTCTTCTACGATCTTGTCCATCTATTATTGTTGTGTAGAGAGACCTCGTGTAGAGGTTTTGGCGGTTGTAGTGACCTTCTGTTCACCTTTCGACCAGACCATAAAGAGGACAAATATCCCCATATGAGAGACCACCTTTCATAACTACTTCGCAGAGATGAAAGAGACCACAATAGTTGGGACTTCCTCTGGTACCATGTAGAGTTGACCTCCCAAATTAATAATGACACTACGGGGCCTAGATTCATAAATAACATGACACTTCCACATATATGGTTATCCTAAAATAACATCACAAACTTCAAGGGGATCAACATCACACAATACCTCATATTTTAAGGGTTTGATGTCGTAGTGCAGGATACATTATTGGATGAAGCAAATGTCTCATCCCTGGTTGAACCAATCAATGGTGTATGGATGAGGATGTGACATCATTGTTAGGTCCAACCTATTGAAGACCTCCGCTGAGATTAGGTTCTTCTGGCTACCATTTTCAACAATGAAATGGAGGGGGGTCCCCTTCACCCACATATGTGAGTGGAAGAGGTGCTACTATTCTTCGGGCTCCTCTAGTTCCTCTGGATAGAATTTTTTGGTATCAACAGTGACATTGGGTTATGTGTCAATGGATCAATTTCCCTTATTTGGTAAAAAATTAGAGTCTGAGTCAACATCTGACTCCGAGGCTTTTGACATCTCAAGAAACAATAACTTTTTGGAGCGACATTCATCAATGTTGTGCCAAGGGATTTTATGGAACTCACACCACTTTCTAGTGTCCTTATTTGACTTCCCATTACCCTTCTTTTTTGGTGGCTTGGACTGGTTGTCTTGGGGATGGGCATCCTTTCTCTATCCTTTGCTTTGGTATTTAAGTCCACCTTTACCAAGATTCTGTTGTGATGGGTTTGTAGAGATAAAATCTCGCTTATTATTTTGCTTGAACTTTTTCTCGATCTTGAAAATATATCGGTAAGCGGCTCCTACTCACGAGATGTCCATAAAATCCATATCTATTTGGATGTACATATGTAGGCCACTGCAATACTTCAGGACCAAGTGTCACTCAAACTATTTAATACCCATCTTTGCGTAGAAGGTATGGAAGATGTTGGTGTACTTTGGAATTTTCTGGTCTCTCTCCTGATGCAGAGTTGTCCATCTCGTGTACTGGTCATCATAGTTTCCAACTGGGTAGTATTTCTCCTTGAGGGCATCAACAAAAGTGTCCCAAGTGGGTTTTGGCCCAAAAATTGTAGATCCATCTCTAGCATGTTGCTCACAGTAAGTTTCCCACCAATCTCTAACATGGGGAAGAGATTTAAGGAGCACGAAGGTGATTTTTTCATTGTTGGAAAAATTTTAGACAGAGAAATAACCCTCTAGTAGCCTTAAACATTTTTCTAAAGCATCAACATCTATCTAACCTTCAAATAAAGGAATATAAAAGTTAACTTGTACCTTAAAGGGTGTTGCACCTATGAAGTGAATATTGGTTGAAGGTGTTGTCTTCATTGTTTGCATTCATCAAAGGATCTAGGAAAAATAATGCATCATTTCGTTCCTATGTTATGTGAGGGTTTCCTCGAGAAAAAGTTTGAAAGGATCTCTTACTATGCAGTCTGTCTTTTCTTCCACCATGGGAGGCCTCTTTGGGCTGGAAAGTGGTTGTACTCAAGAGAAGCTAGCGTGAGACCCAACTCTTTATACCCTAACCTCGTCGGGGACATGCACTAAGAAATGACAAGGAGCAGACTATTCTGATACCACTGATTTGGATTATATTAAGAAAACCATGAAGGTAAAGACATAACAAGGAAACACACATAGATATTGCAAGAAACACAGTAATACAATTAAACTAAGATTATATTAATGATTGTCTTGAATACAAAAGATTGTAAAATGTAAAGCACACAAGCTAGATAGAATGGTGGTAGCTTATCTTTGAATATAGATATGTGACGAATACGCTCATTTGCAAGAAGATGACTACAAAGAGGCTAAAAATGTCTTTTAAATTAAATCATCAATGAGAAAACCATAAAAATCCAAAACTCTAACCCGAGAAGATGAAATGCCAAAATTTTTGTGGGCCTTGATGTGGTTAGTTGATACATCAACTTCCCCGGGGTGAAAATTTTGCATATGATCTTCGTTTAGGGTGCTCGATACCCCATCGTAAAGTTATAGCCGATGAGTACACATTCCAAACAACCTAGTATATTATTTTTACAATCTATTGGGCATTGCCACATCGCTAAAATGTCATTTAGGGCCTCAAAAAAACCTTGAAAGTTTGGGACCTGAAAAACCGTAGAAAAACTACCAAGATGTAGAACTATTCTAAATTAGTGGAACAGGTGGTTGCCACCAGTATACACCTCGATCATGGATTTCCTCCAATTTTCTTTCATCCATAATTCTTTCTAATACTTTCCCTCTAACAAACTTGGTAGGGTTGATCTCAAGATCATACTCCTACATCTTTCTGATCCACCTCCCCCTAGTTCCACTACACTCTTTTTGTACCAATATCTCCTTAACCATAGGGTGAGGCATGTATGCCACCACTCGAGAATTCCAAAATTAGTCTCTAAAGTGAGGCAAGCATTTCACTATACTTTAGTTCTCATCCTTGAAAGGCTCTACTCATGAATGCAATGAGTTGCTCCATCCCTTCTCGATTTTTCTGCAAAAGAACAACATCCATAGTGAAGTCAGATGCAAAAGAAAACAATTGAAACTCACTATTAAGAATGAGGGAGTGACACAAATTCATGTTTAAAGTCTTCAAATTCCTTCTTCACCTCGCTACTCCACTTTAAGTCATTTCCTTTTTTCAGCATATTCGATATGGGATTTACTATCTAAGTGAAGTTCAGAATGAAGTTCAGAATGAACTTCCTTACAAAGTTGATACGATCAAAAAAGGACTAAATGGAATTTTTGCTTGGAGTAAGGGGAACAACTTATACCCCCTTTATTCTCTCTAGATCTATCTTCACACCCTCCTCTAAAACAATATGGCCTAACAACTTTCCTTGGAACACCCCCATGATCGTTTTTTTTGGGTTTAGTGAGATGCCAAGAGACTTGCACCTATCAAAAATATTTTTCAAATGAACAATATGTTCATCATGTTTCTTCGAAAAATTTTTAATACCATCCTAATAAACTAAAATGAGTTTGAAAAGATAATCAATAGAAGCATAGTCCATGGCATGCTGGAAATTGGCTCCAGGGTTCATAAGTTCAAAAGACATACAAATTTATGAGTATGTGTCCCATGGGGTAGTAAAGCCAGTCTTATAACTATCTTATTTTTTAACCACTACCTAATTATACCCCGAGAATACATATAGCATGGACATCATGCTAGAACCTTTGACCACCTGCAACACATGCTCCATACTAGGAAGTGGGTAGCTATATTTTAAATATGCCAAACTCAAATTTTGAACATCAATACATACCCTTATCTCATTTATATTCTTTCTTTCTGGGACAACATTTGCAACCCAATTCGAGTATCCGATTGGTTTGATAATCCTGACCTCATAAATTTTCTGCAACTCTTGTTGTATCATCGAGGCCACCTTTGGGTTCATGGACCTTTGTCTTTTCTTGAATGTTTTGGAACCTTCCTTCAATGATATTGCATGACTTATGATCTTTGGATCATATGTTTTGAGTTCGTCATAGGTCCATGCAAATACATAATGGTACTCTCTTACCGGATTTGTTATCCTTTTTTTTTCTTCTTTAATGCATCCCTTTCCAATCTTAATAATCCTCGGTGTCCCTCGTGATCCGATATCTACCTCAACTACATGTTGATTTGCACAAGGTTTATTAGAGCCAATAAAAGCATCAGATCTGACAAAAGTCCTCTCCAAAGGAACCAAACCTTTCATAATCTTGTTTCTTTTCAAATGAATAAGCTAAGGCTCCTCTCCTTCCTGTACCTCATCAATCACATAGTCAGAAAATTCATCTATGCAATTTAAAATACTACATATTTGTCTTTCATCTTCAAATACTTGCCATGAACCAATGTTGTCATGAACAAAAGGACAGAAAGATACATCTACTAGCTATTTGACACATACATAGGGTGTACATGGCTGGAATAATGTGGTCGCAATTGCCATCGAATAAACTAAGTTGTTGAATACATGAGAGATTGTAGTGATATTAAATACCTCAAAGCACATCCCATACTATATCTTTGTATCTCCTTAGTCAAGGGTTTTTGGCCTCACAATGCAACTTCACTTGATTTATTATGAGTTTGGAATCCCCTTCTACTTTCAAATTTGTGATTCCCATATTTCTTGCTCTTTGAAGACCTAGCAATAAAGCCTCATATTATGATACATTATTAGTATAATAAAAAATCAAGCGGAATGAAAATGGGGAAATTGTACCAGACGGATTTGTAAGAATAACACTTGCTCCTGCTCCTTTCCTAGACTTTGCACCATCAAAATGCATAGTCCACATTCCTTCATCATCAAGTGTATGTGTCAATATAGACAATTTTTCTTTGACTTCTAATATCATGTATGCTCCTAACTCAGTTTAATTTGTTTCTGGGAACACCGATTCATTGTCCAACTGTCTTGGGTCTTCTACATGGTGCAACATTATCTTCTCTCTAAAAAGTCTCACCTTGTAAGTAGAAGAGATGGGAATGTTTTTGTATGACAGGTCCATATGAATGTTTCCCCTGACATATGCATCTCAATTCCATGACAAAATCATTCCCCATTTTGTTGGATAATCAATCACCACTATGTCAATAACGAAGACCCTTGAAGGACATACATGCATGTGCACTTGGAGGTATTTGACTCCATACACTTGGATTTCTCTCGTATCCACCACCTGCACATTCCTATATGGTTTTGTAATATGCAATCCAAACTCAAGAATAGTCTTGAGTGTCATAACGTTAGTGGAAGCACTTAAATCCAACATGTATTTTCTTAAAATCTGATTGTTTTTCTTTTTGACGGGAGGAATAAAAAACTAGTGGTTCTTGTACTCACGTGACATGGGGTCAATTCTTGTTTGCTACCTCTATAACCTCTAGGTTCTTCCACACATCCCACAAGAATGGGGCACGAGTAAATCGGGGTGAGAATTGAACTTGAGACCTCCTTTTTTACATTTCCTTCCATTTACATGACACTTGCGAATCGGTCTACACCCTTGCAGGCTTAAAGTTGAAGGACATGGAGGTGAGATTTGGTCCACTTATGTGTGCACGGGTCACGATACCATTTAATATAGTATCTCTGGGTGCAACCACACGTTCAACCACTACCTCAAGGTGCCCCCATGGCTCCAGGTAAATCCCTCACGGTAATTGAACCTTGCCCAACAGTGAAAAACTCCTCGCTTTCCACCATTGGATCCAACCCCTTTGGGATTAAAATTTTATTGTTAACCATTAAAGAAATATAGAAAATAGTTGGATCATTATCTTTCTTACCCATACCCAAGTATACATGTGGGTTATCATCTGAAATATTTATGTTATCACCTAAATTGATGAATTTGTTGACATCTTATCTTTGGTCTGGAATGCAGATCATCTCCTTGAGAGGCATTGGGATCTTAACCTTTGCTAGCTCTACTTCCAAGGAAAAACCTATGGTTTCATGCTGATTTGGAGCAACCATATGTGGTGGATCTTTTCTCATTGTTTCAAGAAAATGATGGAAAAGACTAAAGTTGATTCAATTGTATTCACACCAATGCTATCAATATACGTACAATGGGTGATGCCACCTCATAGAGATAATTGCTTTAGATACTAAAATCATGCATGATGACTAGGATAGGAAATTCCAACTAACTCACTTAGTCATTATTTAGGATAATAGTCATTTATCCTCAATGATGACTAAGTGAGTTAGTTTGGATTTCCTAGCCTAGTCAACATGCATGATTTTATGATGTAGAGAAAATCTCTCTATGAGGTGGCATCACTCACTGCACTATATATTGATAAAATTGGTGTGAATACAATTCAATCAACTTTACCCTTTTCCATAATTTTCTTGTCTCATTTCATATATTGGCATTGCCTATAGTCAACCAAAAACCACTTGTGGTCTCTCATTTTAGCTGACAAAGGGACAAGTGTTTTTCTAGATTCCTATTTTTCATCCTACCTATTAGCACACTTTTTCACTCTCCAATCAAATATGATAATTAAACTTTAGTGATGGAAAAGTGGTTAATTCAAGGAGATAATGTGCCAAATTGTCACAAGAAAACCTCCTCTCTATTCAGGCTGGTGTGTGCCAACCTCAGGGGGGAGTCCCTAGGTACCAGGATGTTGATATTGGATCTGATTTTCAGCAAACGAAACACAAAAAACAACAACTAATTGTCTTAGACACGATGTAAACACACTGCCAAGACATTAGGAAAAGAGAGTTTCAATTTGCTTGGAGGGACCGTAAAGTGTTAGAATGAGAAAGATGAAAGAAAGAGAGGAAAAAAATCTAATTGAAAGAATGAAATCAATCACAACAATAGGCTATGAGCTACTAATGAAGAAATAATGAAGCAGCCACTCCAATATATAGTGAGTGAGGGTGTATTCCCAAGGATAATAATATATAGACGCATGAGTCATGGTAAAAATATGAGAATGAGTTAAGTGTAGAAGGAAGAGTGAACTAGTGCTTAAGTAACAAACTAAGTGCTAAAAATGGGAAAAAGGAAAGTTGCATGGATGAAAGTAAAAAATATGTGTAAAGGAAAGAAGGATAGAAAATGGGTGCATGAGAAGAGTAAATATGTGGATGTGTGAGGAAGAATGTGTGTAGGAGATAAAAAATGTGCATGGAATAAAATGAGAGAGGGAGTTACACCATAAATTAGGAACTAAGGCGCATGGATTAGGGAATTAGGAAAAATATAGGGGGAATACATGTGATGATGTGTAAATATGGTTCCCAATTTTTGGTGTCACATTAAACTTATCATTAGATTTTCAAGACAGGGTTTAGTTTGTTCTTGTGAGGTCCTCGGTGCAGTATACACATAAATAAGACTTTTACCACTATTATGCAATTTAATCTAGAAAATCAACTAAGGACTATGGAACACATAAACCAAAAGAAAGCATAAAAATAAAGAGTCACGATGTTCTCAACCACCAACCCAACTGGTGGTACCTCATGGATTAAGAATTCCAAGATTAAAATTCATAATCCTACTACCTCATTGTGTTCACCGAGTGGGGTCATGAGTAGGGTGATTCTGTAGCACTCATAAACTAAAATAATATTACAAAAATAATTAAATATACCTAATCTATATTCATACTGTAAAAGGATTAGTGTAAATTCTGAAATAAAAAATTGTTATAGAAAAAGGACCAATAGTCCCCCAATTCCCACTTAGTGAAAAATGCTACAGCTTCAACAAAATATCTTTAAACATGGCATTTAAATTGACAGAATGAAGCAACAATGGGAAACACATAGGCCTAACAAAATGTAACTCAACCACACTCTTATTTATCATTTGGTAGCACACCTACATGTATCCATTTAGTAGCACACCCCACAGATAATCATTCAACAACATATAGAGGGAAGAGTGCAATTAACTACAACTATGTATAACTAGAAACTAAAAATCAGTAAACTAATTACATGCAAAAAAAGAAAATAGTAGCACAATACCTTACCTTTAGTGGGCACCCTCAAGGGTTGACCTGTTCCTGAAATCAAAGGATCACCAGAACATAATTATTTGCAGCCACACATAAAATCTCAACAATCTATTAAACATATGAAGAGTTTCTATATAATAGTCTTCAAAAAATTTCAGAATAGCACACATTATCTCTAATTTTCTACTTGTCACCTCTTGGGCACTCACACATATTTATACAAATAAGGGGGCCCGTCAACTCCAATAATGGAGTGACATGCCCCTAAATTTCTACTATCATTTCAAACAATAAAACTAACTAAATATGCTAATAGTCCCTCGATTGACTCATATGCAAAGTTGGCCCAACAGTTATCCACAAGCGCATCTTCAACCAATGGGAGCGTCGAATCCATCCTATGCTCGCAGCGTCCTCCATGGTCTGTATGGCTAGGAATTAATAATAAATTGGATCTTTTTTCAATTGGTATAATTTTTTTATGCTCACGTGAATATGCCCCATCGCATGAAAATTATGATAGCCACATGGATGAGTACATAGGGCCACGATCTGTCCAAAAGATGAATTTTATTCATGGCACGGTTTCCTTTTTTATCACGAATATAGCGCATGATCTGCTCTCCAAAAACCATTGTTTATACGATGAAGGTCAAACCCTTTTGTATATTCTTAAAAGTTGTTACAGTTCCATAGCAGGCTGCTACATGTTTTATTTTGTAGTAGGATGCTACAGGTTTGATTTCGTAGCAAATGGATTTGAACACATGAGAACCCCACAATTGTATCATCTACCAAAATGGCTTAAATTTGTGGCAAGGGATCGCTTAAATTTGTTCACACATGATTTGTCACTTCAAAAGTAAATACAAAACATGCTACTTCCCCTAATGTTAATCATAAATCCAATGAAATATTAAGAAATGCAATTGGAAAATCACCTTGAGCCTAAATCCCACATATGAGAATTAAAATGGATAAGACAAGGTTATAGGTAAATGATAAGAGGTTGAAAAAAAGGAAAAGAAGATGTCAAATTACACTAATTTTGTGACTCATCAATGTAGGAGATAAAGTAATGAAAGAATGTGCCCTATAAAGTAGGGAGTGGGTGCTAGGATTTAGGGAAAATAGATGTGCGCTAGGAAATATGAAATAGGAGGAAAATAGGGATAATTATACTAAATAATAAGAATTTAGAAAGGGAGGCGCATTAAAGAATGAATGCACTAGAAAATAGGGAAAAAGGGAGGTACATTAATGATAAAAAATAGGGAAAAGGGAGGCTCAGTAGGACAATGAACTAGAAAATAGGGAGAGAGAGGAGTTAGGCTAAGAAATAGGCAAAAGGGATGCTAAATACTATGGAAAAGGGAGACACACTAAGACAATGTGCTAGAATTTAGGGATAGCTAGAAATTAGGAAAAATGGAGGGCCATTTAAGACAATGTTTTATGAAATAGGGAGAGAAAAAGGTGGAGGATAGAAAATAGTAAAAATGGAGGCTCATTTAGGACAATGACTTGGAAAATAGGGAGAATGGAGGTGCATTAATGCTATAAATTAAGGAAAAAGAGGTGCATTAAATGAGACTTTTGGAATATGTGTATGATGGAAGAGGAATGTGCCCTAATTAATAGGAGCCAATGTGCATGTGTGAAATTAAAGGATAATCAATGCATGAAAAGTGAAATAATGATGAGTGAAGTGAAGGATAAGTAATTTGAGCTTTAATTATCCCAATCTCATCCATGATGTGCCACCTCATCCACACGCCTCCCTCATTAATTATTTTTTAATTAATCGCTTCATTCCTTGGAAAATGCACCCCCTTCATTAATTAAACCACCCAGTTTCCACATGCCACACTGCATGAAATATCCCTTATCCAGTTGATCTGGATATCTACTGCCGAACTACTATTTTGTCATTGAGATCTAATACTCTAGGGGTTTCTGGATGCGCTTGAGTTAATATGTGAACATGCTTGGTGATTTTCGCATGTGTGTTTCATTCATTTAGTGTTTTATCAGTATAAAGATAATGCATGTGAAAGGAAGGACAACACAACTCATTGATATATATAATGAGGAAAAAGAAGGAAATACAATAATAAGCTGGAAGCAGATATAATAGTCATCAGTTAGATCTCATGGATCGTTACTGGAATACATATCAACTAACAAGAAATACTTGTGATGAGAAGAATGAAGGTTGATCTCTGCATGCACGGATAGATCGACAAAACGAAGTTCCAGAAGCTCACGACAACTGTTGCAAATACTGGAAAACTCGCCCTGATGGAGATACTTGTCAAAATGAGCTGGAAATTGTCCCAAAAGGAGCACCCTAGCCTCTACACTGATCCCGGTAATTTTCGGACTGAAGATCCGACCTCTGAAGCTCTAGATGTCACCCCCTGGGGGTTTGCGACCTCTTGGGCTATGGGAGTGTGCCCTAGTGATCCCCCTAGAGGAATCTGACAATATATGACTTGAAACGATCCTCCTGGCCTCCTCTGTAATGGGTCAGAATGGTTTCCTCGGATTTTCTCCAGAATACCCCCTAGAACCCCAAATGTGCTTCCTCAAGAGTTGCGCCCTAACTAGTTGTTTGTTGCGCTCTAGGAGATTCCACTGTCAAAATTTGATGACTGGTGGCTCAAAAGATGTGCCCTGGTTAGCTCTCAACTGGGTCATAAGGAATCTGGAATATACTCCTATGTCTCATGCAGCCACACAAACCCTCTCTCTAACCCTTGCGCCCTCATTGGCTGAGCTACACAATCACTGTACTGGATCTCCTGAATAGCACAGTGAAACACCTGGATGATGTCTTCAATAGGATATGGTGTGTCTATTAACACCAAAACCGATCAATGGTGGTGGTTTCCTCCAGAAATCCACAAAACAACAAGGGGGTCGATTTCCTCCTCCTCTAGAAATTGTCTCAACATCAAATCATAACATATTTCTGAATCAGGTTGCTTTACCGTTGCTTTATAGCTTCTCGAAACCCTAATTCATTGTTTAGCTTTTCCCTCCAAGTGACTTTTACTTTATTTTATTATTCCTTGATTAAATCACTTAATTAATTAATTAATTAACCATTTACCTCTAAAAAGTGATTTATCCATCCTTATGGCTTCTCTGACCATTGAAAGTCACTTCTCATCATCTTATCCTATAATGCTATTCCTCCTGATTCTGATGAGATCCTACACTAAAATGTTTCTCCAAGTAATATGCACATTATGACCTTCTTAGTGAATTTAATTAAGATATGACCCATAATAACTCAAAATTACGGAAATCGTCGGAATGCAACAGAACCAAAGCTAATATGTGCGGAATGGATCCTAATGATGAATGATGCAAGTCAGGCCCAATAAAACCCATCAATATCTCCCGAACTCTCTGTCACCCCTATCTAGCTACTCTGGTAGGAATAACACTCTGTAATGTAATAATGTCCAAAAATGGGGACATTACAGTCCTCCCTGTTGGAATATTTATTTTCCTCAAGCAATAAATGAATCAATCTACATATGATACCAGGGTCCCATATCCACCTATGTGACACAAAGTTGACTACCCTCAAGATGGGGCCTCTCCAAGTTCTCACCATGCATGACACCTAAATTCTCCTGACGAGTAGAATGAGCGATGGCCAAAGAATCTCAGTCAACTCCCCAAGCAACCACTATACTCGAAACTCAACTCCATCAAACATTGAACTACAAAGCACTCCAATCTTTGGATCCCATATCAAGATGTGAACTGCAATTCCCTGTGAATTATAGTTCTATAACATATCAACACCATGAGTCTCCTGCAAATACTACAAGACCTCAACAAATCACAAACCAATGACGTTCTCTCCCCAATACCGAAACTCAATGGAAAATCAAAGTGACTTCCCCCTGCAAAGGTCTGCTTGCCTCCATCAGTCAATGAAATTCCCAGCCCTGTAATCCTAGGGTCCCATGCTAGTCTCTGACAGGGACCATCATGTTGATTATGCTCTACTCTAATCATGACTTCATGCTCAAAGTATCCATACTAGATCCTCCACTCTCGGATCCTTATAAGATGAAATAAACTATTGACCAAATGGACTCCCAGATCCCATGTCAAATTTGGAAGTTCATCACTTCCAATCTCCACTAACTGTTGATGTGCCCTACTGGTAACTTTTCAAATCCTTCCACTCTCATCCCAATGAGAGTCTGAATATGTAACAACCTCTAATATATCATCTGTCCCATGGCTTAGGATACTCTCCATCATGCCTAGGGCCTCAATTGTCTTCCCTTGATGATCCACCCCTATCCTGTTGTATGAAATCAAGACACTCTTGTCAGGTGGTCTCAGCCTACCAACTCTCTATGTCCCCTGCCACTGTCTAGCTCCCCCTATGTTGTTGTCAATGATGAAATTATTGAGAAAGGATATCATAAATATCTTCAACCAACTGTAGGACTGGAAAGTATCATATGCTTTGGTAAATTCCAAGGAATTTACCAAAATCTCTTCCACCGACGCCCATGGTAAATAATCGCTTGTACTCATCACTGAACATGAACCATCGGGTACAAAAATAGGTATCTCCACAAACTGTGGGTCAATCATTCTCCATTTGTCATCACTCATGCAACTGTTGCTACGGTGAAGGTGATATCCCAGATCTGTATACTACTGCAAGGGAGAGGAATCTCCATGCTCTACTAAGTACATCTCCTCATGCTCCTCCATCCACTGGTGATCCTCTACTAAACCACCAATATCCTCTAACAATGTAACTGAAGGATATATTTGAATCTCTGCTGAGACAGATATAATGGATCTCTGACTAGTCTCCTCAAGGAGCTCCTCTAATTCGACCTCTGATTCTTGAAGGGTTGTCTGTGTGCCTTCCAAGAATCCTCGTGTGCTCACCAACTCATGAGTGAGTTGGTCCACTTCAACCTCCTACTTCCTCAATGCCCTGTGATACATATCACCATCCTCCAATAGGCAATCTCTATCCATCAATAGCTATTGGCAGTCATCCCTCATCACAATCACTCTCTCCATGAATGTATGGAAGTCATCAATGGAAAGTCCCCTATTTGAACTATCATGTGCCATCGAGGCCCTCCAAAAATAACCTGCCACCAATGCGTGTGTATCATCAATGGATCTAGTGGCTACAATGATCATGTCCTCACTGACTCTCAACTATCCTGTCAAGTGTCGTGTCTCCTGATCACAATCCTGCTGGGGTGCTACCTCATGCCTCTCACTACTAGTGTTTGTTATCCGCCATTTTAGGGATAACTAAGGATATTATGTCTCGAGGCCCACGGGTCCTAAACATGGAGTACCGAGAGCCAGATCGACTTGAGCATGGCCCTAGAGAGCCCATATTTTATTTTCTTCATCACCTCCACCTCGTCAACAACAACAACATCCATTACCTTGGCCTGGTCCTGTAGCAGAGATGGATCTTTTTCCATGAGGTAATGAGTCTAGGTATCATGGTATGTGTCACTCTGATCCTCAAAACATTTGAATATGTGCATTTAGTTCTTTTTGTTTCTAATAGGTGCTTGGATCTTATACCTATCCACTTGACCATGTCTGGGGGGGAATGACAGGATGACCTAGTAAGATTGTCCCCATAGGTTTTGAGTTGCCACTGGGGGGATTCATGAAAATTCATCATCCGCTCCCATCATACTTACCACTTTCCATCTTACTCCCGCTCATCCATCCCATTACACTGGTACGGGCATTGGGTTGGCCAATTATTTAAGGGTTGCACCTTACCTTGTGGGAAGAAGGGGCTAAAGGCCCAAAGGGTAAAATCAGTTGGAAAAATATAAAAGCCTAAAAAATAAAACCTCGAGATGCTTCACCCAGGGATCCCCAAGAAAGCAATAAAAGGCTTCTCAGCAAGAAACACAGGGACCCACAAAAAATAATAAAACAAGGCCTAGTCAGAGGATCGAGGGTCTCATCACGAGCCAACCTATTAGGTACATGGGCATCTAGTGGTATGACACTAATAAAAACTGGTTACCATGCTAGGGTAGTGTCTCTTGGTGGCATAGCCAAGATAAAGGGGGTCTCATCATGAGCCAACCTTCTCATTTTCGTGAAAGTGCTTGTGGGTAACATTGCCACCACTGGTCACCATGCCAGGGCAGTGTCCCCTGATTAACTTCTTAAAAAAAAAAAGAAAAAAATAATAAAGATAAAATGCATGAATGGGATTGGAAACATTTGCATCCATGACAGGTGCAACTCACCCTCTACAGAGGCACCCATAGGTAAGCCACACATTTCCCTACTATCACTGCACCCCTTGTCCAGACAGCCCTTATCCACCTCATCCAATCACATGAATTAGATTTGATTTCTCCCAGAAACATCCTATATCTAGTGAGCATTAGAAAAATAGGACGCCTTGTCACTTCCTCCAAACTTGGCTTGCAGATTTGTATAATGTCTTTGAGCACTTGACTGAGCAAAAGGGGTTTTCAGCACATGTTTAATAAAATTGATGATTAGATGTGATTGACATTGGTATGATCCCTATGAATTATGAGCCCATGGAGGGCATATCTGTTGATGTGTAGGACCATACGCAATGGACAGGTACCATATTGGACAGGTACACATGGGGAGATGATTAGTTCAGACCTCCATGGGGTTGAGAGCCCACCATATGGATATTGATACCCTAGCAAGGGGCAGAGACAGGTCAGAGGTTTGCACTAGGGAAGAGGAGGATGTTCCACCAGAGGCAGTTGAGCAGACCTGTACCCAGGGCGTTGTGCCTTTTCCACAAGGACGTTGGCCTTGGAAGGCCCCTGACATCACCCAAGACATTCATTACGTCATCTAGTGCTTGTGGACATTTTAGGAGGCAGTTGTGGCACGTGTGGCAGCTTCCAAAGGCCCAAGGGGGCCTAACGTTTTTCCCCAGGAGGCCAACGTTTCCCTAGAATGGAATAACATCACCCTAAAAGGGCATAACATCCTTATTTTTTCTTGATTTAGGGTTTTATCATGACATTTAATGTAAAACAGTATTATTATGTATTTTTGGCCATGTCGGCCTTTTGTGACCTAAAACTTTATTAAGGTCATTGCTAATTTATAAGTAAGAGAGATATAACTTTCTTTTGTTCATCATATTTCACTCACACTTGTGTGAGGTCTGAAATTTGCACCCTCTTTAGGGTTTTTGGTTATTTTTGGTAATTTCTTGGTGGAAGGCTTACAACTAGGGTTTGGCATTGATGATACTTGGTGAATGTAAGTGAAATTTTGCAATCCTTCCCTTACTTGAATGGTTATGTTATTTTTACTTACATTTTGTTAATGAAATTTGCTGGAATAAACCTTAGGAAATAAGCACATGTTGGTGTCCTTATTTTAAGTTGCTACTAGGTTATGCCAAGGATCTTATTTGATGAAGTTATTGCTAGGGCCTTTCCATTGCAACACCCTACCATTTACTCTTCATGCTAGCCGTTTTTATCTTGTCATTGAGCTAAAGAAGGAGGAAAACACACTAAGGCCTAGGGTTACTACACCTTAGTGAGTCGTTTTCCCCTAGGGTTTGATGGTTGAATCCTTGGCTCTACAACACTTCACCATAAAAACCTCTTGTCTTTAGCCCTAGTATTATCATTTAGTTCCTTTAACTTTTGCCACTTTTTTGACTCCATTTTCCCTAGGAACGCACTGATCTAAGACCTTGTATGCTCGAGTGCCTTCATCACAAACTCCAAACACCCAATACTTTGAACAATTATTAACACCCTCTAAACCTAGCCTAGACTAATCTATTAACCCTATTGTTGTTGTCATTTACTTGTGTTATAATCATATCCATGCAACATTTTATGCATCTTTAAAGCCATTGAAAGATTGGCTAAAGTGTAGTAGTAATTGCTTCCAATGAATGTTGGTATTTGACATTGATGATAAATCGTTATTGCTTATTGTGAAGCTTTTTTAGAATTTATTGTGAAGTGACATATTTTCATTATTTCTATTGTACATCATTGATTTTCTTCATCAATATTATCGTCAATTGCTTTATATCAGAAATTCCTTGATATTATATGAAGTGCTAACCAACAAGTGATCTTGCATATATATAGTTTTCTTGTTGCTTTATTCTGGTCAGGTACACTTCTGGTTATCATTATCTTTATTGGTTGTTTAGCCGAACTTTCTGATCGGTGGTGACTTGTGAGGCGGAAAATTTTACTTAGCCATAATCCTTTGCCTTCTCAAAACCCTAGGTCACCGAGGATGTCTCCCATGGGCCTACCACCCTAAATAGAAAGAGACACCCTATTAAGGTGACAGTGATAGGGTAGTCTCATGTTGCGTCAGTTTTTCCTCTTTACCTTTCCCTTTATCCTTCAAAGTAAAAACTATGTGATAACATTTTGGCGCCATTGTCGGGGAACACTGAGTCAATTTTCCTAAAAGACGACACTTTTTCGGTAAGCCTTTCCTCAAAGAGTCTTTATCTTACAAGATTACCTGGCGAATCCACTAAGGGTTATTCCCTTATCTCTTTGGTAATTTCAAGAAAATTATCTGGTGAATCCACAATCCACAAGGAGGTACAATAACCCTCCTCAATCCTTCAGAAGAAAGCCTCCCCGAAACTCTCCTGTAGTAAAATCACTCTTCGGAGGAAGTCTTCCTTTAATCACAATGTCTAGCACAACAACTCAGACCAACAATCCAAACCAAGCCAATGACCAAAGACAATGGTCATCTAGTCTTTTCAAACCGCTAGACATGTCAGGTATACCAGGCTACCCTTGGTATGCCACCCAAGTATGAAAAGTGGCTGCCTAAGTTCACCTATATTGATGCAATCAGTGATGAAGAGCTATATGAGAAACGTTTGGGCATTCTTTCAGCTTCACCCCATTAGTGATGATGTTGAATATTTAGTCATGAAATTGTTCTCTGCTACCCTCCTTGATGCCTCAAGACATTGGTACCATAGTCTTCCTGATGGAAGTATTAAAACCATGGACAAATTGGAAGATGCCTTTCTCAAAAGATGAAGTATCAAAGAAGACCCCAACATGCTGCTAACTGGGTTGAATACCATTTGGAAACAAGATAATGAGACCATTAGATAATTCCACACTAGTTTTTAGACCCTACTGCAGAAGATCCCTCTGAGCCATCATCTGACTAATAATTTTCTTGTTTACATCTACACCAAAGCCTTTATTGGTCAACTAGGGTATCTCCTCTGGGATAAAAACCCGCAAACAATCCAAGAAGCTCAAGAACTAGCTACAAACATTGAATACAACCTCCACTCATCTAAAATTGATCCTTTCTCAAACCCAAGTGTCAAAATGGACATTAAACGCAAGATAGTCCACAACGCCGAGCCTTCTTCAAATATTTGCACCAGCCTAGCAAAGTTACAAATGACCATGGATGGCATGATGAAAAATCAAGAACTAATGATGAATAAGATTGTCAACCTGGAAAGATCCTAGAGCCAAGCACCAAGGGTCCCATACAAAGGCCAATTCCAAAAGGGGAACCAAGTCTATAGACCAAAGAATGATCAAGAGGTTCCTAATACTTTAGCTCCTACAAATGTCGTGGATGAAAATATTTGGTGTTTATAGTGTAGTGAAACACACTGGGAACATGAGCGTCCCTACAATAATGGAGGCCATGACCAAGTGAACAATGTGGGCCATGTTATAGAAGAACCCATATTTTCTTAAATATCACTCCTGAAGAACATCGAGAAGGCATAAAAGAAGCAACCAGGAAAGCTAGAATGGAAGTGATAAACAACTTAGACCAGGAATCAAAAGAGAAGTTGAAGAAACAAGAATTCCAAGTGTATAGACGAAAGAAGCTAAACCAGCCTATCTCTACCATTCCTGCAGTAACTCAAACAAAACCTCCACCCTTGGACATTCTCCTTCCTAAAACATCCAAAATCATGAGAGTGGACTTAAACTTTGACTTCGAAGGGGCACTATCTAAGATGCACATAACCATCCCTCTAAGAGAAGTCATTAAGGTACCATCTGTTAAAGAAATATTTGACAATTTATTCAAAGGATCAGATGGACCTATGGATCCCCCTATTATGTTACAAGATGATCACTTTAGGTTTCAGTATCATGAGCATCCACCCTTTTTCATGACCTTGCTAATGAATAATAAGAACCTCAATAATTTCATGTTGGATTCAGGGGCTGGTGCTAACATGATGTCTCTCAAGGTCATGCAACAATTGGGCCTAAATGTTACACAACCTTACAAAAATGTGTGTGGATTTGAGTCTACAGCCACACCCACACATGGGGTAATTGAAAATGTGGAAGTTTGCCTTAAACAATACCCTGAGAGAGTAATCCAAATTGACATAGTGGTAGTAAACATCCCAGATGTTTGGGGGATGTTGTTGTCTAGAAAGTGTGCCTCAATGTTGGGTGGTACCCTTGATATGGACCTCACTTATGTGAATATACCTTTGAAAAATGGAACAATAGGACATCTCCCCAACATGCAAACGACCAAGACCCATGTGCAAGAAACTAGTGACCACATCAAAGATGACAAAGCACATGAGAAAATCATGGAAAGTCTTCCTGGATTTTCTCTCGAGGATATGCCCTTTGCAACAGAGGAATACTTTGATAAGATACAATGGCCCAAGAGAGAAGAATACCAAAAACTCCTAGATAAGTATAAAGACAAAGAAGTCAGGGTTGTGAAATTATTAAAGAAGGGAGAAAATGATATATTGATTCTGTCATCCCAACAGGAAGTCTTCACAGTAGAATCCCACCCTCCTCCCTCTACACAATACACCAGGGTTGTTCAGGAAACAACCAAATTTAAAATCAGAGAGTACAAGGAAGGGGATATTGTATGGATGTGGGATGCCAAGAAATGAGAGCCAACTAATGCCAAAGGAAGTACTCAATTTTGGCTTGGACCCTTCAAAGTTGGAAGAAAATCAATTGATGATTCTTACTACTTGTCCACATTGGAAGGAAGAAGGCGCCCATTAATAGTCAGTGGGAACCTCCTCAATCCCCACCAAGGTGGGGGGATTTGGAAATGACATGTAAGTGCAGGTAAGTAGGTAGGCATTTGCATTCATTGTATATACCATTTGCATTTCATGCTAGAGTAGTTTTCTTTCACATTTGTACATATGTTTGCTTTCAGTTATATATATATATATATATATATAGATATATATATGAGTTTGGGGTGATATCACCACCCCAAATGATTGTTAATAGTTTCATGTTGAGATCAAGCATGTTACGGGTTATGCTAGATATGTTGAGGTTCTCATGCGCTCTATGGTGAGCACATGTCCTTGAGTTGGAGCGAGATGTTATCCCCGGATTTAGGGATAACTAAGGAGATTATGTCTCGAGGCCCACAGGTCCTAGACATGGAGTACCGAGAGTCGGATCGACTTGAGCATGGCCCCGGAGGGACCATATTTTATTTTCTTTAGAGCCTCCACCTTGTCAGCAGCAACAACATCCATCACCTCGACCTGGTCCTATAGCAGAGATGGATCTTTCTCCATGAGGTAATGAGTTTGAGTATCATGGTATGTGTCACTCTGATCCTCAAAACCTTTGAATATGTGCATTCAGTTCTTTTTGTTTCTAACGGGTGCTTGGATATTATACCTATCCACTTGACCATGTATGGGGGAATGACTTGATTCCCTAGTAATCTTGTCCCCATAGGTTTTGAGTTTCCACTAGAGGGATTCATGAAAAGTTATCGTCCGCTCCCATCATACTTACCACTTTCCATCTTACTCCCACTCATCCATCCCATTACACTGGTCCGAGCATTGGGTTGGCCAATTATTTAATGGTTTCACCTTACCTTGTGGGAAAAAGGGGCTAAAGGCCCAAAGGGTAAAAGCAGCTAGAAAAAGATAAAAGCCTAAAAAATAAAACCTCGAGACACTTCGCCAAGGGATCCCCGAGAAAGCAGTAAAAGGTGTCTCAGCAAGAAACAAAGGGACCCACAAAAAATAATAAAACAAGGCCTAGTCATAGGAGAGGGGGTCTCATCACGAGCCAACTTATTAGGTCCATGGGCATCTAGCAGTATGAAACTACTAGCATTTGGTTACCACACCAGGGTAGTGGCTCTTGGTGGCATAGCCAAGAGAAAGGGGGATTCATCACGAGCCAACCTTCTCATTTCTGTGAAAGTGCTTGTGGGTAACATTGCCACCACTGGTCACCATGCCATGGTAGTGTCCCCTGATTATCTTCTTGAAAGAAAAAAGAAATAAAGAATAAAGATAAAAGGCATGAATGGGCTTGGAAACATTTGCATCCAGGATAGGTGCAACTCACCCTCTACAGAGGCACCCACAAGTAAGCCATGCATTTCTCTGCTATCACTGCACCCCTTGTCCAAACATCCCTTATCCACCTCATCCACTCACATGAATTGGATTTGATTTCTCCCGGAAACATCCCACATCCAGTGAGCATTAGCCCAATAGGACACCCTGTCACTTCGTCCAAACTTGGATTGCAAATTTGTATAATGTCTTTGAGCACTTGATTGAGTAAAAAGGGTTTTATGCACATGTTTAATAAAATTGATGATTATATGTGATTGGCATTGCTATGATCCCTGTGACTTATGATCTTGCAGAGTGCGTATTTGTTGATGTGTAGGACCATACCCGACAAATAGGTACCATATTGGACATGTACACATGGGGAGATGATTAGTTCATACCTCCATGGCACTGAGAGCCAACCAAATGGATGTTGAAACCCCAGCAGGGGGCAGAGACAGGTAAGAGGGTTTGCACCGGGGAAGAAGAGGACGTTCCACTAGAGGCAGCTGAGCAGACCTGTACCCAGGCGATTGTGCCTTTTCCCCCAGGATGTTGGCCTTGGAAGGCCCCTGACGTCACCCAAGACATTCATGACATCATCTAGTGCTTGTGGACATTTTGGGAGCCAGTTGTGGCAGTGGTGACAGATATGACAGCTTTCGGAGGCCCAAGGGGGCCTAACATTTTGCTCTAGGAGGCCAACGTTTCCCTAGAAGGGTCTAACGTCACCCTAAAAGGGAATAACATACTTATTTTTTCTTGATTTAGGGTTTTATCATGACATTTAATGTAAAACAATATCGTTATGTATTTTTGGCCATGTCGGCCTTTTGTGACCTAAAAATTAATTAAGGTCATTACTATTGTATAAGTAAGAGAGATAAACCTCTCTTTTGTTCATAATCTTTCACTCATACTTGTGTGAGGTCTGAAATTTGCGCCCTCTTTAGGGTTTTTGGCTGAAATTACTAGTGTGCACTTGTTGAAGGAGGCTTATTTTGGTTATTTTTGGTAATTTCTTGTTGGAAGGTTTACAACTAGGGTTTGGCATTGATGATACTTGGTGAATGTAAGTTAAATTATGCAATCCTTCCCTTACTTGAATGGTTATGGTATTTTTACTTGCATTTTGTTAATGAAATTTGCTGGAATAAACCCTAGGAAATAAGAACATGTCGGTGTCCTTATTTTAAGTCCCTACTAGGTTATGCCAAGGATCTTATTTGTTGAAGTTATTGCTAGGGAATTTCCATTGCAACACCCTACCATTTACTCTTCATGCTAGTTTCTTTTATCTTGTCATTGAGCTAAAGAAGGAGGAAAACACACTAAGGACTAGTGTTACTACACCTTAGTGAGTCATTTTCCCCTAGGGTTTGATGGTTGAAGCCTTGGCTCTACAACACTTCACCATAAAAACCTTTTTTCTTTATCCCTAGTATTATCATTTAGTTCCTTCAACTTCTGCCACTTTTTTGACTCCATTTTCCCTAGGAACGCACTGATCTAAGACCTTCTATGCTTGAGTGCCTTCATCACAAACTCCAAACATCCAATACTATGAACAATTATTAACACCTTCTAACTCTAGGCTAGACTAACCTACTAACCCTATTGTTGTTGTCATTTAATTATGTTATAATCATATCCATGCAACATTTTATGCATCTTTAAAGAAATTGAAAGATTGGCTAAAGCGTAGTAGTAATTGCTTCCAATGAATGTTAGTATTTGACATTGATGATAAATCTTTATTGCTTATTGTGAAGCTTCTTTAGCATTTATTATGAAGTGACATATTGTGATTATTGCTATTGTACATCATTGATTTGCTTCATCAATATTATCGGTCAATTTCTTTATATCATAAAGTCCTTGATATTATATGAAGTGCTAACCAACAAGTGATCTTGCATATATATAATTTTCTTGTTGCTTTGTTCCGGGCATGTACACTTCTGGTTATCATTATCTTTATTGGTTGTTTAGCGGGACTTTCTGATCGGTGGTGACTTGTGAGGGGGAACTTTTACTTAGCCATAATCCTTTGCCTTCTCAAAACCCCAGGTCACCAGGGATGTCTCCCCCGGGCCTACGACCCTAAATAGAAAGAGATACCCTATTAAGGTGACAGTGATAGGGTAGTCTCCTTTTGCGTCAGTTTGTCTTCTTTCCCTTTCCCTTTATCCTTCAAAGTACAAACTGTGCGATAACAATGTCAATAATGGAATCCTCAACCACACACTCCTCAAAATATAAGGTATTGAACAGTCCACTGTCCACTGTTCTACTGAGTCCTCCTGTTTTCCATTGCACACCATCAACAATTGCTACCCCCATATGAATTGCATTGTATCCTGTATGGGAAGTTGTATCCTCCTATGCGCTTACTCTGCTAATGTAATCTGCACCTGGATCCCATACAGATGTGTCCATACATGAGATATGGTCATCCTGACCACTAAGGAGTGCATCCTCATCACTATAGACTGGTCCTGGAACTGAGTATCCCATCAAACTGTCAGTCTCCACAACTTGATCTAACAACTGAATCTCCAACATAGGTGGCTCACTCTCCTCATACTGATAGGTATATGTCTCATCAACTAGATCCAAGTCATGCCTCTCCTCCTGGATCTGCAAATCCTTATGTCCCTGGTGTACAATCCTCACATAAGGCTCCTCCACCACATAAGAAATGCCACTGATATCCTCATGTGTCATGACTATCATAGGTGTATGAGAAGATGAAAAATGTGTCACGGTCATCATAGAAATCTCATCATCCTCCATACATGACTTCCTGGAAGTCATGTCTACAACCAAAGGTAGGTCATCCAACCTCCTAATATCATCATGTCTAAATGTCAACACATATGAATCCTCACAAGTGTCACCACTATATTGAAGTGTTGGATCCTCAACACTGGTTGATGGGGTCTCTTCACCATATGCACCATCAACCTTTTTCCTTGGCACCTTCACCTTCTTGTCCATTGATAGTTGTGGTTCATACCACTCAGGATGTTTGATGGTGAAAAAATCCTTGAATGACATGTCTGCATGAAATGCCAGACCAAGCTCTTGATACTCCCTCAAACAACCTGCAAACTCCTCATCATGTATTTTCTTTTCTGTTTGTTGCCTCTTTGAACCACTAGCTCCATTAATCCTTGCATTGTTTTGAAGGCTTTCCATAGCCTACCACAACTGTTGTTTCCCATGTCCAAGCATATTACGAATATTCCTCACACTTTCCTCCATATCTCTGCCTCTGTGTCAGAACTGATATGCTCTCTTTCCTCTATCTCTGGCTCTGTATCTCACTGAGTGTGGAAGAGCATGTAGTCCCTTATGTTCCTGTCTCTCCTATCTCTGTTATGACCTATGCGGTACTGAATGTACTCGTCCCCACAGTGTCTTCAATCCTTTGGGTATTCTTCACCCATTCTCAGAATCATGGGGCCATGATAAGCACTTCTTCACAGGCTGGCAGGAAGAAGGCTCTGATACCACTGAAATATCCCTGATCCAACTGATCTGGATATCTACTGTCGAACTACTATTTTGTCACTGAGATATGATACTCTGGGGGTTTCTAGATGCATTTGAGTTAATGTGTGAACATGCTTGGTGATTTTTGCATGTGTGTTTCATTCATTTAGTGTTTTAGCAGTATAAATATAATGCATGCGAAAGGAAGGACAACACAACTCACTGATATATATAATGAGGAAAAAGCAGGAAATACAATAATAAGCTGGAAGTATATATACTTTTCATCAGTTAGATCTCATGGATCTTCACTGGAATACAAATCAACTAACAAGAAATACACGTGATCAAAAGAATGAAGGTTGATCTGTGCATGCACAGATAGATCGACAAAACACAGTTCTGAAAGCTCACGACAACTACTGCAGATACTGGAAAACTCACCCTGATGGAGATACTCATTGGGATGAGTTGGAAATTGTCCCCAAAAGAGCGCCATGGCCTCTAGTCTGATCCTGGTAACTGTCAGATTGAAGATCTAACCTCTGAAGCTCCGAGTGTCACCCCTTGGGGGTTTGTGCACCTCCTGGCCTATGGGAGTGCACCCTAGTGATCCCATCGGTGGAATTTGACGATATATGATTCAAAATGATTTTCCTGGCCTCCTCTGTAATGGGTTAGAAGGGTTTCCTCGGATCTACTCTAGAATACCCCCTGGAACCCCAAATGTTCTTCCTCAAGAGTTTCGCCCTAACTGGTTGTTTGTTGCGCTCTAGGAGATTCCACCATTAGAAACTGATGACTAGTGTCTCAAAATATGTGCCCTGGCTAGCTCTCAACTGGGTCGGAAGGAATATGGAAGATACTCCTCTATCTCATGTAGCCACACAAACCCTCTCTCTAACCCTTCCACCCTCACTTGTTGAGTTGTGCAATCACTGTACTTGATCTCCTGAATAGCACGATGAAACACCTGGATGGTGTCTCTTATAGGCTAGGGTGTGTATCTCAACACTGAAACCAATCAATGGTGGTGGTTTCCTCCATAAATCCACAAAACAAAAAGGGGGTCAATTTCCTCCTCCTCTGGAAACTGTCTTAATATCAAATCATAACATAATTTTGAATTAGGTTTCTTTACCCTTCCTTTATAGCTTCTCGAAACCCTAATTCATTGTTGACCTTTTCCCTCCAAGTGACTTTTAATTTATTTTATTATTCCTTGATTAAATCACTTAATTAATTAATTAATTAACCATTTTACCTCTAAAAAGTGATTTATCCATCTTTATGGCTTCTCCGACCCCTGAAAGTCACTTCTCATCATCTTATCCTGTAATGCTCTTCCTCCCGATTCCAATGAGCTATTACACTAAAAGGTTTCTCCAAGTAATATGCCCATTATGACCTTCTTAGTGAATTTAATTAAGATATGACCCATAATAACTCAAAATTGTGGAAATCGTCGGAATGCAACGAAACCAAATCCAAGCCGTGCGGAATGGATCCTAATGATGAACGATGCAATTCAGGCCTAATAAAACCCCTCAATATCTCCCAAACTCTCTGTCACCCCTATCTGGCTAATCTGGTAGGCATAACACTATGTAATGTAATAATGTTAAAAAATGGGGAGATTGCACTGCATCACTTCCATTTTCCAAAATCCGGCTTTGCCACTTGTCACCTTTGGAGGAAACCACCCTTTCTATAAATAGAGACTACTAAAAATAGGGTCTTGACCCTAAAAAATAGGAAACTGCCAAATATGTCCAGGATGACTAGGAGACCATCACCATGTGTCAAATGTCTAAAAGTAGACACTGCTAAAAAAATAATTTCGCCACATGTTGATATCATACTCATCATCGATCTCTGTGAGGATTCAAAATATGTGCTTAGAATTGACATGTGAGCCTCGATGCTCCACTTGCTAAAAATAGAAATATTGACAAGTCACCCCGAAAAAGCTCCAATAGACTCGGAATGTCTCAAGGACCAATATTGTACACTCAGAATCCTGATATGAGGCTAGTAGCTCAACCTGCTAAAAATAGAAAGTACCTATGTGCTCTCTGAAACAAGTGTCATCAGGCTCATAATAATGCGAGGACCAAAATTTTATTCTCAAAAATATGAAATGAGTCTCCATTCATTGTCTCCTAAAAACTAGGTGTTTGATGACAATTTCCATCAATAATACTTAACTGACAAAGCGTTGCCAAGCTCCCCCCTCACTCACATTGCTTGCACAAATTTTTTGCGCACCCTCGTTGAGTTGTTGATACATATTATATATGTTTCATAGGTTACAGGTTGGAGAAATCGAAGAAAAGATAAAATTCATATAGAAAGCCTCTAGAGGAAAAAAGTCTTCTTATGGTTCACAATGCTATAAAATCTGACAACATTTGTCGGCACAATCCTCTTCTTATTTGAGCCATATTTTGAAGATTTCTTTGGACAGTATTTTGCAACATATCATATGCAAACAATCAAGATGAATATTTTGTCTCCCATTGCAAAGAAACCATACATTCATACAATATTGCAAGAGTTTATGAACTATAAGGTTTTTTTTTTTTGATATAAAACCTTAGATGATTGTGTTTTAAATAAATAAAACACCTTGCCAATACACATAATATGTTATGAAAAGTTGATCCAAAGCAAGTTAATGGATGGTTAGCGACAATTAAAAGATATTTTAAACATGAATAAATTTAAAGTAGTATATTGAAAACGAACAAGTTTTGTAGCAACATAAGGTTGATAAAGGCTTTATTGGAGATTGCTCCTCCATTGATAAACATATATCTGTTATTTGATGGCATATTATTCCGATATGCATTGATCCAAAGTTTGTAAGTATACTATAAGGATTAGTTATTTGACCGCCTTTGTTGGTTAGATTGCAGAGATCAGTTGACAAAGGATGTGACAAGTAGCCAACCGTCAAATGGGTTGCTCTCATACAGAAGATATTGAACAAAACAAAGACACTTGGAGAAGGAAATACATCATTTGCCAGAAGCTCCAACATCCATTGTTGATTATTTACTCAACAACATTGCTCGGGAGTAGTTCTTATACTAGTGTTGTCAAAGATGAAATGGTTTTAACAAATTGTAAGTGTGGTTATGAATTTAATTTGGTTAGAGCCGGATTTGAAGATTCTTATACGCTTCCCTTGATTCACAAGAAAAACTGATAGAAAATGAGAAAGGAAACATCACCAATTGAGGTCGTTCCCCGTGGAAGATGTCAGTTGCTATCCCATGGTCATAGGGGATATTTTGGAGGAAAAAAATGTATCTTTGTTGAGCAACTTCGTGAAAAGTGGTCTCATCTTTGTTATAATAAAAGCTTTGATCATTAAACCAAATAAAGTGATGAATATGCTCAGAAAGAAAATTTAGTTTACGCCTGGTATAAGGAGAAAAGGAAACCCGTGTTTCAAACATGTGTACTCTTCCGACAAATTAAAATTCAAATAACATTTATCGTGCACGACGAGGCACTAGCAATCAACATGTAATGAAAAGAAGATTAAGACATTCGATGACAATTGTTATACCTCAAGTGTGTTCAAAGAAAGGAGATTATGAACATAAGCGAGACTATATGGCATCTTATGAAGGGGAAGGAAGACAATGTTGTTTTTGAGATATAATCCCTAAGCAGAGAAGTGTTTTCAAAAACTGATGGAAAACCTGGATTTTCAATGCCTTATTCGGAAGGATCATCCTTGTACATTGGTGTGAATACAATTCAATCAAATTTATCATTTTCCATCATTTTCTTGTCTCATTTCATATCTTGTCATTGTCTATAGTCAACCAAAACCCACTTGTGGTCTCTCATTTTAACTAACAAAGGGGCAAGTGTGTTTCTAAATTCCTATTTTTCCTCGTCCCACCGGTTAGCACACTTTTTCACTCTCTAATCAAATCTGATAATTAAACATTAGTGATGGAAAAGTGGTTAATTCAAGGAGATAATGCCCCAAATTTTCACGAGAAAACCTCCTCTCCGTTCAGGCTAGTGCATGCCAACCTTAGGGGGGATTCCCTAGGTACTAGGTTGTTGATCTTGGATATGATTTTCTACAAAAGAAATACAAAAACAACAACTAATTGTCTTGGTCAGCGTGTAAAAATACTACCAAGACATTAGGAAAATAGAGTTTCAATTTGTTTGGAGGGACCCTACAATGTTAGCATGAGAAAGATGAAATAAAGAGAGGAAAGAAAACTAATTGAAATACTGAAATCAATCACAACAATAGGCTATGAGACACTAATCAATGCACAAAAGTAATAACACAATACTGACAAGAAGAAAATTTCAATGAAAACACAACACTTATTTATTAAAAGGTTTCCCAAAGGGTTGATTGCGCCACAATAGACAAGTCCAAAACTGGTACAATGATTATGTTTTCTCAAAGAAAGATTAGCTAGTCTAAAAGAGAATGAGAAGAGAGAGAGAGAGAGACGGAAAGTGAATGTTGTTGCTATAAAAATCCGACCATCAATAATGAAAGAAACACTCCAATATATAGTGAGTGAGGTCATATTCCCAAGGATAATAATAGATAGATGCATGAGTCATGGAAAAAATAGGAGAATGAGTTAAGTGAAAGGAGGAGTGAACTAGTGCTTAAGTAAAAGAAAAATAGAAAATAGGTGCATGAGAAGAGTAAATATGTGGATGTGTGAGGAAGAATACATGTAGGAGATAAACAATGTGCATGGAACAAAATGAGAGACAGAGTTACGCCTTAAATTAGGAACTAAGGTGCATGAATTAGGGAGTTAGGACAAATATAAGGGAATACATGTGACGAGGTGTAAATATGATTCCCAATTTTTGGTGTCACATTACACTTATCATTATATTGTCAACCTGATGTTCAATTTGTTCTTGTGAGGCCCTCAGTGTAGTATACATAGAAATGAGACTTTTACCACTATTATGCAATTTAATCTAGAAAATCAGCTAAGGACTATGGCGTGCATAAACCAAAAGAAAGCATAAAAATATAGAGTCACGATGTTCTCGACCCCCAGCCCAATTGGTGGTACCTCATGGAGTAAGACCTTAGATTAAAACTCATAATCCTACTACCTCGTTGTGTTCACAGAGTGGGGTTATGAGAAGGGTGATTATGTAGCACTCATAAAATAAAATAATATTAAAACAATAATTAAAGCTACCTAATCTATCTTCACAGTGTAAGAGGATGAGTCTAAATTCTGAAATAAAAATATGTTATAGAAAAAGGACCAATAGTCCCCCAATTCTCACTTAGTGAAAAATGCTACAACTTCAAGAAAATATCTTTAAACATGGCATTTAAATTGACATAATGAAGCAACAATGTGAAACACATAGGCCCAATAAAATCTAACTCTACCACACTCTTATTTAGAATTTCGTAGCACACCTACAAGTGACCATTTAGTATCACACCCCACAAATAATCATTCAACATCATATAGAAGGAAGAGTGAAAATAACTACAACTATGTATAACCAGAAACTAAAAATCACCAAACTAACTACATGCAAAAGAAGAAAATAGAAGAAAAATACCTTACCTTGAGTGGACCCCTCAAGGCTCGGCCTGTCCATGAAATAACAGGATCACCAAAACATAATTATTTGCAGGCACATAAAATCTTAGCTATCTATTAAATATATGAAGCACTGCTACAGAATAGTCTTCAAAAAATTTCAGAATAGCACACGTTGTCTCTAATTTTCTACTTGTTACCTCTTGGGTTCTCACACATATTTATACAAATAAGAAGGCCTTGCGGCTCCAAGAATGGAGCGGCAGGCCCCTAAATTCCCACTATCATTTCAAACAATAAAACTAACTAAATATGTTAATAGTCCCTCAATTGGTTCATATGAAAAGTTGGCCCAACAATTATCAACAAGCACATCTTTAGCCAATGGGAGCGTCGAATCCCTCCCATGCTCATGGGGTCCTCCGGGATCTGCATGGCTAGGAATTAATAATAAATTGGATCTTTTTGCAATTGGTATAATTGTTTTATGCTCACATGAATATACCCCATCGCATGAAGAGTATGACAATCACATGGATGAGTGGATAGGGCCACGATCTGTCCAAAAGATGAATTTTATTCATGGTATGGTTTCCTTTTTTATCACGAATATAGCACATGAACTGCTCTCCCAAAACCATTGTTGATACGATGAAGGTCAAACCCTTTCATATCTTCTGAAAATATGCTACAGTTTTGTAGCAGCCTGCTACATGTTTGAATCTATAACAGGTTGTTATAGTTCTGATTCTGTAGCAAACAGGTTTGAACACATGAGAACCCCGCAACTGTATCAACTATCAAAATGACTTAAATCTGTGGCAAGGGATGTGCAAAGACCATGATTTGAAGAATCTATAATATGTGAACCTTTAAATAAAAACATGAAACAACTTGTCCACACTTGTTCACACATGATTTGTCACTTCAAAAGTAAATACAGAACACGCTACTTCCCCTAATGTTAATCATAAATCCATTGAAATATTAAGAAATGCAATTGGAAATTCACCTCGAGCCTAAATCTCACATATGAGAATTAAAATGGATAAGACAAGGTTATAGGTAAATGATAAGAGGTTTAAAAAAAGGAAAACAAGATGTCAAATAATGCTAATTTTGTGACTCATCAATGTGGGAGATAAAGTAATGAAAGAATGTGCCCTATAAAGTAGGGAGTGAGTGCTAGGATTTAGGGAAAAGAGAGGCGCGCTAGGAAATAGGAAATAGGAGGAAAATAGGGATAATTATACTAAAGAATACGTCCATTGGATGTAGCTTGGGTGGTTGGGAGGAATGACTGTCACCTTCTCCACCTAGGTTCAATTCCTTTTGAGTGACATGGTGCGCCCTAGAAAATAGGGAGAATGGAGGTGCATTAATGCTAGAAAATAAAGAAAAGGAGGTGCATTAAATGAGACTTTCGGAATATGTGTATGATAGGAGAGGAATGCACCCTAATTAATAGGAGCCAAGGCGCATGTGTGAAATTAAAGGATAATTAATGCATGAAAAGTGAAATAATGATGAGTGAAGTGAAAGATACGTAATTTGAGCTTTAATTATCCCAATATCATCCATGTGTTGTGACACCTCATCCACACACCTCCCTCATTAATTATTTTTCAATTAATTGCTTCATTCCTTGGAAAGTGTGCCCCTTCATTAATTAAGCCACCCAGTTTCCACATGTCGCACTACATCACTGCCATTTGTCAGAATTTGGCCTTGCCACTTGTCACCTTTGGAGGCAACCACCCTTTCTATAAATAGAGATTGTTAAAAATAGGGGTTTGGACCTTAAAAATAGGAAACTACCAAATATGTTCAGGATGACTAGGATACCATTGCCATGTGTCAAATGTCTAAAAGTAGACACTGCTAAAAATATAATCTCGCCAAATGTCAATGATATCATACTCATCAGATTCGATTTCTGTGAGGATCCCAAATATGTGCTCAGAATTGACATGTGAGCCCCAATGCTCCACCTGCTAAAAATAGAAATATAGACAAGTCACCCCGAAAATGGTCCAATAGACTCAAAATGTCTCAAGGACCAATATTGTATGCTCGGAATTATGATCTGAGGCCTGTAGCTCAACTTGCTAAAAATAGAAAGTACCTGCATGATCTTCAAAAAAAGTGTCACCGGGCTCATAATCATGTGAGGACCAATATTGTATGCTCAAAAATATGAAATGAGTCTCCATTCATTGTCTCCTAAAAACTAGGTGTTGATGACAATTTTCGTCAACAATACTTAGCTGGCAAAGCGTTGCCATGCTCCCCCCTCACTCACATTGCTTGCACAAAGTTTTTGTGCACCCTTGTTGAGTTTTTTATACATATTATATATGTTTCATAGGTTAGAGGTTGGAGAAATCGAAGAAAAGATAGAATTCATATATAAATCCCTTGGAGGAAAAAAATCTTCTTATAGTTCACAATACTATAAAATCCGATAACATTTGTTGGCACAATCCCCTTCTTATTTGAGCCATATTTTGAAGATTTCTTTGTGCAGTATTTTGCAACATATCATATGCAAACAATCAAGCTGGATATTATGTCTCCCATTGCAAAGAAACCATACATTCATACAATATTGCGAGACTTTCTTAACTATATGGTTTTTGTTTTTGGATATAAAACCTTAGATGCTTGGAAATTTTACTTTAAATAAATAAAACACGTTGCCAATACATATAATATGTTATGAAACGTTGATCCAAAGTAAGTTAATGGATTGTTAGAGAAACTTAAAAGATATTTTAAACATGAATAAATTTAAAGTAGTATATTGAAAACGACCGAGTTTTGTAGCAACATAAGGTTGATAAAGGATTTATTGGAGATTGATCCTCCATTAATAAACATGTATCTGTTATGTGATGGCATATTATTCTGATACACATCGATCCAAAGTTTGTAAATATACTATAAGGCTTAGTTATTTGACCGTCTTTGTTGATTAGATTGCGAAGATCAGTTGACAAAGGATGTGCCACGTAGCCAACCATCAAATGGGTTTCTCTCATACAGAAGATATTAAACAAAACAAGGACACCTGGAGAAGGAAAGACATCAGTTTCCAGAAGCTCCAATGTCCATTGTTGATTCTTTCCTCAACTACAAAATTGCCCGGGAGTAGTTCTTATACTAGTGCTTCCAAAGATGATTTTTTTTAACAACTTGTAAGTGTGGTTCTGAATTTAATTTTTTCAAAGCCAGATTTGAAGATTCTTATGCGCTTCCCTTGATTCAAAAGAAACACTGATAGAAAATGAGAAAGGGAAACATCACCAATTGAGGTCGTTCTTTGTGGAAGATGTCGGTTTCTATCCCATGGTCATAGGGGCTATTTTGGAGGGAAAAAATTCATCTATGTTGAGCAAATTCGTGAAAAGTGGTCTCATCTTTGTTATAATAAAGTTTTGATCATTAAAATAGATAAAGTGATGAATATGCTCACAAAGAAACTTTAGTTTACACCTGGTATAAGGAGAAAAGGCATCCCCTGTTTCAAACCTGTGTACTCTTTCGGAAAATTAAAATTCAAATAACATTTATTGTGCACGACGAGGCACTAGCAATCATCATGTAATGAAAAGAAGATTAAGACATTCAATGAAATTTTGTATGTCTCAAATTTGTTCAAAGAAAGGAGACTATGACGAGAATATATGTCATCTTATGATGTGAAAGGAAGATAATGTTGTTTTTGTGCTATAATCTCTATGCAAAGAAGCGTTTTCAAAAACTATTGGAAAACCCAGATTTTCAATGCCTTATCTGGAATATCATCCTTGTAGCTGTTGGAGCTGTCTAAAACTAGTTCATATGCTTTTTTCTCTATGAGCTGGTACTTTAGTTCTCATCCTTGAAAGTCTCTACTCATGAATGCAATGAGTTGATCCATCTCTTCTCGATTTTTCTGTAAAAGAACAACAACGATAATGAAGTTAGATGAAAAAGAAAACAATTGAAACTCACTATTAAGAATGAGGGAGTGGCACAAAACATTTTTAATGTCTTTAAATTCCTTCTTCACCTCATCCCTCCACTTTAAGTCGTGTCCTTTTTTCATCATATTTTATATGGGATTTACTATCTTAGTGAAGTTCGGAATTAACCTCCTTATAGAGTTGATATGATCGAAAAGGGACTAAATGGCATTTTTTCTTGGAGGAAGGGAAACAAATTGTATCCCCTTTATTCTTTCTGGATCTATCTTCACACTCTCCTCCAAAACAATATGGCCTAATAGTTTTCCTTGGAACACCCCCATGATCGATTTTTTGGGGTTTAGTGAGATCCCAAGAGACCTACACCTGTCAAAAATATTTTTCAAATGAACAATATGTTTATCACATTTCTTTGAAAAAAATGTAATACCATCCTAATAAACTACAAGGAATTTGAAAAGATAATCAATAGAAGCATAGTCCATGGCACATTGGCAATTGGCTCCATCGTTCATAAGTTCAAAATACATACAAATTTATGAGTATGTGTCCCATGGGGTAGTAAAGGCAGTATTATAATTGTTTTATTTTTTAACTGCTACCGGATTATACCCCGAGAATCCATCTAGCATGGACATCATGCCAGAATCTCTGATCGCCTGCAACACATGCTCCATACTAGGAAGTGAATAGTTATCTTTTAAATTTGCCAAATTCAAATTTTGAACATTAATACATACCCTTATCTCATTTATCTTTTTTCTTACTAGGACAACATTTGCAACCCAATTCGAGTATCTGATTGGTTCGATAATCCAAACCTCATAAAGTTTCTACAACTCTTATTGTATCGTCGGGGGCACCTTTGGGTTCATGTACCTCTGTCTTTGCCTGAATGGTTTGGCACCTTCCTTAAATGGTATTTCATGACATATGATCTTTAGATCATACATTTTGAGTTCATCATAGGTCCATGAAAATACATCATGGTACTCTCTTACCAGATTTGTTATCCTTTTCTTTTCTTCTTTAGTGCAACCCTTTCCAATCCTAATAATCCTTGGTGTCTCTTGTGATCCGATATATACCTCCACTACATGTTGATCTGCACAAGGTTTATTAGAACCAATAAAAGCATCAGATATGTCAAAATGCCTCTCCAAATGAATCAATCCTTTCATAATCTTGTTGCTTTTCAAATGAATAAGCGGATGCTCCTCTCCTTCCTATACCTCATCAATCACATAGTTAGAAAATTCGTCTATGCAATTTAAAAAACTACATATTTATCTTTCATCTTTGAATACTTGCCATGAACCAATGTTGTCAGGAACAAAGGATGAAAATATATCTCTACTAGATATTTGACGGATGCATAGGGTGTGCATGGTTGGAATAGCGTGGTCGCAATCGCCATTGCATCAACTAACTTGTTGAATACATGAGAGATTGCAGTGATATTAAACACCTCGAAGTGCTCTATCACATCCCATATTGTATCTTTGTATCTCCTTAGTTAGTGGTTTTTGGCCTTACAATGCAACTTCACTTGATTTATTATGAGTTTGGAATCCCCTTCTACTTTCAAATTTTGTATTCCCATGTTCCTTACTCTTTGAATACCTAGCAATAAAGCCTCATATTCTGATACATTATTAGTAAATTATAATGGGGAAATTGTACCTGATGGGATTGTAAGAATAACTCTTGCTCCTGTTCCTTGCCTAGACATTGCACCATCGAAATGAATAGTCCATATTCCTTCATCATCAAGTGCATGTGTCAGTATAGGAAGCTTGGATTGGACTTCTGAGATTGTGTATGCTCCTAACTCAGTTTCATTTGTTTCTGGGAACAACGGTTTATTTTCCAACTGTCTTGGGTCTTCTACATGGTGCAACATTATCTTCTCTCTAAAAATCCTCACCTTGTAAGTAGAAGACATGGGCATGTTTGTGTATGAACGACCCATATGAATGTTTCCACTGACATCTGCAACCCAATTCCGTGACAAAAGAAATCCCCATTTTGTCGAACAATCAATCACCACTATGTCAATAACGAAGACCCTTGAGGGACATACATGCACGTGCACTTGGAGGTATTTGATTACTCCATACACTTGGATTTCTCTCGCATCCACCACCTTCACATTCATGTATGGTTTTGTAATATGCAATCCAAAGTCATGCATAGTCTCGAGCATCATAATGTTAGTGGAAGCACCTAAATCCAACATGCATTTTCTTAAAATCTGATTGTTAACCATTAAACAAATATAGAAAAGACTTGGATTATTATCATTCTTACGCTTAACCAAGTATACATGTGGGTTATCATCTAAAATATTTATGATATCAACTAAATTGATGAATCTGTTGACAAATTCTCTTTGGCCTGGCATGCAAATCAACTCCTTGAGAGGCATTGGAATCTTAACCTTTGCTAGCTCTCCTTCCAAGGAAAAACCTATGGTTTCATGCTGATTTGGGGCATCCATCTATGGTGGATCTTTTCTCATTGTTTCTAGAAAATGATGGAAAAGGCTAAAGTTGATTCAATTGTATTCACACCATTGCTATCAATATACAATACAATGGGTGATGCCACCTCATAGAGATATTTGCTTTAGATCCTAAAATCATGCATGATGACTAGGCTAGGAAATTCCAACTAACTCACTTAGTGATCATTTAGGATAATAATCATTTATCCTCAATGATGAATAAGTGAGTTAGTTGGGATTACCTAGCCTAGTCATCATGCATGATTTTAGGATCTAGAGCAAATCTCTCTATCAGGTGGCATCACTCATTGTACTATATATTGATAACATTGGTGTGAATACAATTTAATCAAATTTATCCTTTTCCATCATTTTCTTGTCCCATTTCATATCTTGTCATTGTCTATAGTCAACCAAAAACCACTTGTGGTCTCTCATTTCAGCTGACAAAGGGACAAGTGTGTTTCTAAATTCCTATTTTTCCTCATCCTACCGGTTAGCACACTTTTTCACTCTCTAATCAAATCTGATAATTAAACATCAGTGATGGAAAAATGGTTAATTCAAGGAGAGAATGCCCCAAATTTTCATGAGAAAACCTCCTCTTCATTCAGGCTGGTGCATGCCAACCTTAGGGGGGAGTCCCTAGGTACTAGGTTGTTGATCTTGGATCTGGTTTTCTACAAAATAAACACAAAAAACAACAACGAATTGCCTTGGACAACGTGTAAACATACTGCCAAGACATTAGGAAAATATAGTTTCAATTTTTTGGAGGGACCCTATAGTGTTAGCATGAGAAAGATGAAATAAAGAGAGGAAAGAAAACTAATTGAAAGACTAAAATCTATCTCAATAATAGGCTATGAGCTACTAATCAATGCACAAAAGTAAGAACACAATACCACCAAGAAGGAGATTTCGATGAAAACACAACACTTCTTTATTAAAAGCTTCCCAAAGGGTTGATTGTGCCACAATAGACAAGTCCAAAACTGGTACACTGATTATTCTTTCTCAAAGAAAGATTAGTTAGTCTAGAAGAGAGTGAGAAGGGAGAGAGAGACAAAAAGTGAATGTTGTTGCTATAAAAATCCAACCATCAATAATGAAACAAACACTCCAATATATAGTGAGTGAGGGCATTTTCCCATTGATAACAATAGATAGATGCATGAGTCATGGAAAAAGTAGGAGAATGAGTTAAGTGAAAGGAGGAGTCACTAGTGCTCAGGTAAAAAACTAAGTGCTAAAAATGGGAAAAAGAAAAGTTGCATGGATGAAAGTAAAAAACACGTGTAAAGGAAAGAAGAATAGAAAATAGGTGCATGAGAAGAGTAAATATGCGGATGTGTGAGGAAGAATGTGTGTAGGAGATAAACAATGTGCATGGAATAAAATGAGAGAGGGAGTTACGCCTTAAATTAGGAACTAAGGCGCATGGATTAGGGAGTTAGGACAAATATAGGGGAATATGTGTGACGAGGTGTAAATATGATTCCCAATTTTTGGTGTCACATTACACTTATCATTAGATTGTCAACCCGATGTTCAGTTTGTTCTTGTGAGGCCCTCGGTGCAGTATACATAGAAATAAGACTTTTACCACTATTATGTAATTTAATCTAGAAAATCAACTAAGGACTATGGCACGCATAAACCAACAGAAAGCATAAAAATACAGAGTCACGATGTTCCTGACCCCTAGCCCAATTGGTGGTACCTCATGGAGTAAGACCTCTGAGATTAAAAATCATAATCCTACTACCTCGTTGTGTTCACACCGAGTGGGGTCATGAGCACGGTGATTATGTAGCACTCATAAACTAAAATAATATTAAAAAAATAATTAAAGCTACCTAATCTATCTTCACAGTGTAAATGGATGACTCTAAATTCTGAAAAAATATGTTATAGAAAAAGGACCAATAGTCCCCCAATTCCCACTTAGTGAAAAATGCTACAGCTTCAAGAAAATATCTTTAAACATGGAATTTAAATTGACAGAATGAAGCAGCAATGGGAAACACATAGGCCCAAGAAAATCTAACTCTACCACACTCTTATTTAGAATTTGGTAGCACACCTACAAGTGGCCATTTAGTAGCACACCCCACAAATAATCATTCAACATCATATAGAGGGAAGAGTGAAATTAACTACAACTATGTATAACCGGAAACTAAAAATCAACAAACTAACTACATGCAAAAAAATAAAATAGAAGCAAAATACCTTACCTTGAGTGGACCCCTCAAGGCTTGGCCTGTCCCTGAAATCACAGGATCACCAAAACATAATTATTTGCAGCCACACAAAATCTTAGTAATCTATTAAATATATGAAGCACTGCTACACAATAGTCTTTAGAAAATTTCAGAATAACACACGTTGTCTCTAATTTTCTACTTGTCACCTCTTGGGTGCTCACACATATTTATACAAATAAGGGGGGCTTCTAGCTCCAAGAATGGAGTGACAGACCCCTGAATTTCTGCTATCAGTTCAAACAATAAAACTAACTAAATATGTTAATAGTCCCTCAATTGGCTCATATGCAAAGTTGGCCCAACAGTTATCAACGAGCGCATCTTCAGCCAATGGGAGCGTCGAATCCCTCCTATGCTCATGGGGTCCTCCGGGATCTGCATGGCTAGGAAATAATAATCAATTGGATATTTTGCAATTGGTATAATTGTTTTATGCTCACGTGAATATACCCCATCGCATGAAGAGTATGGAAGTCACATGGATGAGTGGATAGGGCCACAATCTGTCCAAAATATGAATTTTATTCATGGCATGGTTTCCTTTTTCATCACAAATATAGCACATGAACTGCTCTCCCAAAACAATTGTTGATACAATGAAGCTCAAACCCTTTCGTATCTTCTTAAAAGCTGCCACAGTTCTGTAGCAGGCTGCTACAGGCTTGAATCTATAACATGTTGCTACTGTTTTGATTATGTAGCCAATGAATTTCGACACATGAGAACCCCACAACTGTATCATCTATCAAAATGACTTAAATCTATGGCAAGGGATGTGCAAAGACCATGATTTGAAGAATCCATAATATGTGAAACTTTAAAGAAAAACATGTAACAACTTGTCCACACTTGTTCACACATTATTTGTCACTTAAAAAGTAAATACAGAACACACTACTTCTCCTAATGTTAATCATAAATCTAATGAAATATTAAGAAATGCAATTGGAAAATTACCTGGAGCCTAAATCCCACATATGAAAATTAAAATGGATAAGACATGGTTATAGGTAAATGATAAGAGGTTTAAAAAAAGGAAAAAAAGATGTCAAATGATGCTAATTTTCTGACTCATCAACGTGGGAGATAAAGTAATGAAAGAATGTTCCCTATAAAGTAGGGAGTGAGTGCTAGGATTTAGGGAAAAGAGAGGCGCGCTAGGAAATAGGAAATAGGAGGAAAATAGGGATAATTACACTAAAGAATACATCCATTGGATGTAGCTTGGGTTGTTGGGAGGAATGATTGTTACCCTCCCCACCCAGGTTCAATTCCTTGTGAGTGACATGGTGTGCCCTTAAATGGGTCTATAAGATACTCTTATTGTTGAACCCCCAATAATTTGAAAATATTTGGCCTCCCTATGTTCTCTCATGGATTTCGGGAGGTTCATTTAGGACAATGCCCTAGAAAATAGGGAGAATGGAGGTGCATTAATGCTAGAAAATAAAGAAAAAGAGGCGCATTAAATGAGACTTTCAGAGTATGTGTATGATGGATGAGGAATGCACCCTAATTAATAGGAGCCAAGGCACATGTGGAAAGTGTGCCCCCTTCATTAATTAAGCCACCCAGTTTCCACATGTCACACTACATCACTGCCATTTGTCAGAGTATGGCCTTGCCACTTGTCACCTTTGGAGGCAACCACCCTTTCTATAAATAGACACTATTAAAAATAGGTGTTTGGCCCTAAAAAATAGGAAACTGCCAAAGATGTCTAGGATGACTAGGAGACCATTGTCATGTGTCAAATGTCTAGAAGTAGACACTGCTAAAAATATAATCTGACCACATGTCAATGATATCATACTCGTCAGATTCAATTTTTGTGAGGATTCCAAATATGTGCTCAAAATTGACACGTGAGCCCCGATGCTCCACCTGCTAAAAATGGAAATACAGACAAGTCACCCAAAAAAAGGCCGAATAGACTCGAAATGTCTCAAGGACCAATATTGTATGCTCATAATCCCGATATGAGAATTGTAGCTCAACCTGCTAAAAATAGAAAGTACCTGCATGATCTCCGAAAAAAGTGTCATCGGGCTCATAATCATGCGAGGATCAATATTATATGCTCAAAAATATGAAATGAGTCTCTGTTCATTGTCTCCTAAAAAGTAGGTGTTGACGACAATTTTCGTCAATAGTACTTGCCAAACTCCCCCCTCATTCACATTACTTGCACAAAGTTTTTACGCACCCTCGCTAAACTGCTTATACATATTATATATGTTTCATATGTTACAGGTTGGAGAAATCAAAGCAAAAATAAAATTCATATATAAATCCTCTAGAGGAAGAAAGTCTTCTTATGGTTCACAATACTATAAAATCTGGCAACATTTATCGGAACAATCCCCTTCTTATTTGAGCCATATTTTGAAGATTTCTTTATGCGATATTTTGCAACATATCATTTGCAAATAATCAAGCTGTATATTTTGTCTCCCATTGCAAAGAAACCATACATTCATACAATATTGCCAGAGTTTCTGAACTATAAGGTTTTTGTTTTTGGATATAAAACCTTAGATGCTTGGAAATTGTGTTTTAAATAAATAAAACACCTTGCCAATACACATAATATGTTATAAAAAGTTGATCTAGAGCAAGTTAATGTATGGTTAGCGACAATTAAAAGATCTTTTAAACATGAATAAATTTAAAGCACTACATTGAAAACGACCGAGTTTTGTAGCAACATAAGGTTGATAAAGGCTTTATTGGAGATTGCTCCTCCTCCATTGATAAACATGTATCTGTTATGTGATGGCATTTTATTCCGATATGCATCAATCCAAAATTTGTAAGTATACTATGAGGCTTAGTTATTTGACCGTATTTGTTGACTTAGACGGCCGAGATCACTTGGCAAAGGTTGTGCCACATAGTCGGTCGTCAAATGGGTTGCTCTCATACGGAAGATATTAAAAAAAACAAAGACACCTGAAGAAGGAACGACATCGCTCGCCAGAAGCTCCAACGTCCATTGTTGATTCCTTCCTCAACTATAAAATTTCCCGGGAGTAGTTCTTATACTAGTGTTGCCAAAGATGATATTGTTTTAACAAATTGTAAGTGTGGTTCTGAATTTAATTTGGTCAGAGCCGGATTTGAAGATTCTTCTAAGCTTCCTCGATTCACAAGTAGCACTCATAGAAAATGAGAAACAGAAACATGACCAATTGAGGTCGTTCTCTGTGGAAGATGTCAGTTTCTATCCCATGGACATAAGGGCTATTTTGGAGGAAAAAAATGCATCTCTGTTGAGCAACTTCGTGAAAAGCTATCTCATCTTTGTTATAATAAAGCTTTGATCATTGAACTAGATAAAGTGATGAATATGCTCCCAAAGAAACTTTAGTTTACGCCTGGTATAAGGAGAAAAGGCAGCCCCTGTTTCAAACCTGTGTACTCTTCCCGCAAATTAAAATTCCAATAACATTTATCGTGTACGACGAGGCATTAGCAATCAACATGTAATGAAAAGAAGATTAAGACATTCGATGACAATTGTTATACCTCAAGTGTGTTCAAAGAAAGGATACTATGACCAGAAGAGAGACTATATGGCATCTTATGATGGGAAAGGAAGATAATGTTGTTTTTGTGATACAAGCCCTATGCAGAGAAGTGTTTTCAAAAACTGATGGAAAACCCAGATTTTCAATGCCTTATCTGGAAGGATCATCCTTGTAGTTGTTGGAACTGTCTAAATCGGGTTGAGTATTGCCACTGAAAAGTTCTGGATGGGATCTTTTCTATGTGGAGTCTGAAATGGCTACGATGGTACTTCTTCCGTACTGTTATGAATTCAAGCTGAGGAGTTTTCAAATGGCTCATATACTGATACGATGGATTTATATTACTTTGGATCGAAAGAGTTCTCCTTCACATTAGACCATGGCATATGTACTCGGTTCCAGTCTTTTCAAGATGCAACAAACATGGAGGTATCCTCGGGCTTATTGGATCATACTATTAACTGCAGAAGCTAGGCTCCATATGAATCACCAGGTAATTGGTGGACGTGAGATCTCTATTTTCTTTGAAAAAAAGAACAGGAAAAATCCACAAGAAATGAGAGCCACTGCAAAAGTTAGGACCAGTAGACATTCTGGAGATGACCTCCGTCTCCAAGATGACGATATTGTTCCTATTCACGATCACCGTCTCCGCCCAGACGTGGCTTAAAATTATCAAAGAAATTGCAAAGGAAACACTGCTCAAGAATTCTGCTCATATCATTTGCACGTCATGTGAATACATATTCTACTGAGAAGAAATGGAAATATTATCAAACACTATGCAGATTGCCCAACACTGGCTATCAAGTACTTGAGGTGTAATTACGACTACAATGCGCAAAGCTGGCGATTTGTAAGTACAAGGAACATATTGCTTTTGTATATGAACATTAAACTACAGGTCCAGAATATAGATTATACAAAACAAACTGAAGATCTGGTATACCAACTTGATGTTCGATCCCAAAGTTTATGTTCTATGCTGGCATCTCTTTAAGAGAAGTGGGAACATCAACATAGAAAATTAGAAAAGCTTAGGGATGATCAAAATCACAAACAAAAATTGACACAGTGCAAAATGAAACATTGGTGAAGCTAATGCTAACTCTCAAGATATTGTCACACAAATTTTTTTGACACTTTTGTTTCATATTCATATTATTTGATGGAAAAAAAATAGGCGGTGCTATCCTCTTTGCACTTTAATTGGTTTAATAAAAAAAAGGCCATAACTGTTAATCGATGTAACTGTCATCAAACAATATAAAATGAGCAGCAAACAACAACCAAAGGAAGAAAAAATTAGAGAGAGGTATGCTAATAGCTATGTGAGGTTTGTCTTTCATTTTCATCATTCATCTTCCACTCTCATTTTCATTATTCATCTTCCATTCATTTTCAATTAGGGATGTGATGAAGTTGTTGATAGCAGGGATGTTTTGCAAAGTGGTAAAATGAGCAGACTAAGTTTTGCTTATTTACATGAGGTAAATGGTTTGCTTATTAAATTTGTTTTGTTTTAAGTCTAAATTTCTCAGTATTAATCAATTTTTTCATATGCAGATTTCAATCTTGTACTTCACTACCATTACTCTATTCAATGTCAGGATAAACTTTCTTATTTTTCTTTTTGTTTTTGGTTATTTAATGTATGATATAACATTCCATCTTAAATATTTAAAGACAAAAAATCTGGTCAGAATTCACTCCGTGATTAAAAAGCTTCAAAAAAAAACCTATAAAAATGTATGAAGTTTTATTTAACAATAAAGATCACTCTTCAAGCTCTGGAAATGTTTTCTTGGTTATTTTAATTTCTTTTTTTCTTCATTTTATTACAATATTTAGAAATATAAAAATGATCCAAAACATTTTAAATATAATTTTTTTTTTTAAATAATTTTAATATACATAATCTTTTATTTTCTTAGTTTCAGTTTACTTGCTATATTATTTTTAAGAAAATACAAAAACACAAAACAATGTTTATATGTTAAATTTGTATCTTTATTTTATGTACATAATCTTTATTTTCTTTTATTCATCTAAAATTTAAATTTATATCTTATTGATTACAAAGAAAACAAAAAAAATTATCATTTCTTTAGTTTAACTTTTGTTAACAACAACATTTAAAAGAAAATAAGGATTTAAACTTATTCATCTAAAATTTAAATTTTGATCTTATTGATTACAAAGAAAACAAAGAAAATTATCATTTCTTTAGTTTAACTTTTGTTAACAACAACATTTAAAAGAAAATAAAGATTTAAACTTTATTTCATTTTAAGGTTTTTCTTTTAGAATCATTAACTTAATCAATTTAGTTTATTTATTTTTCTTTAAAAAAAAAAAATCATTATTACTTGTAAATATTAACCATTATTAATGTTTTTCACTTTAGTATTTGTATTTTCATACTAGTTTATCATTAACTTTTGTTCAACATTTCATACAAAAGTAAAATACAAAATAATATAAGTTGCAAAATATAATAAAAATTAATATTGCAAAATCATAAATAAAGATTCATGTTTAGATCATTAGTCATAGGGTATAATGTGCTTTATTTTTTAGGATTAAAACCTAGGGTAATGTTCTCTCCTCTTTGTGCTTAGCTTCATTGGAGGTTGAGATGTTGGTTTCGAAACACTCTTGTTTCGGCATCAATGGTAGGTCACCTGCTATCTATCTATCTATCTATATATATATAATGTGCTAACTTTATCTCTGAAGTAAAAACAACCATATACCAATCATGCACCTCTCTCCAATGAGAACCAACCGCTGGCTCACACAAGTGTTAAAACTCAGGGAAAATATTTGAATGCCAACCAAATAGTACACATTGGCTCCTAACCCTCTGGATCTCCAAGGGTGAAAATCCAGGGGTTAACACTACCTTATCTCTTGATGAGGTGTCGATGCTCATGGTAGGCCCCGCTTAGGTCATGGGTCTGATTTTGTTTTGTTGAGCGCTATTACAGAGTGAGATGGAGAACCCTATTTAGATACAAAGAATGGTGAAGAAACCAGGCATACACAATCGAAGATCGCAACAGTGTTGGGGAATCAAACCCTAGAGCAGCTTGGAACGCTTTATTTCACAACAAAGAGATTAATTTGGTTGAGCAACATGGACAAACAGAATGGCTATGCCATAGATTTGTTGGATAAACAGTTGAATATGTGATTTCCAGAATTTGTCGTTGTCTTCTTCTAGAGATAGAAATTGGGTTGTTGAGATTTTTTTTTTTAGCTACGATTTATGAATCATGGAGCTAGTGTCTTCTCAAATTTGGTTGTATGTCAGTGTTGGTATATTTTATTATGTTTCTCAATTGCAAATAAAAATCATACAAGATGGATTTTCAAAAAACAAAATGGTTGTCATTAACAAGAAAGGTATACACAAGCATGGTTTTGCATAGAAAGTCAACCAAGGGATCTAGTTACAATGAATGAAGCTACAACTACCACACTTATGGACTTAAATTTTAGACTTTATGCATAATTAGGCACTAGTATTTTAACAAAACTATGCCATACAAATTTCATGAGGCATGTGCCAAAAACGCTTACAATTCTAAAAAATTCAACTCATAATTATTGGATTGCACTTGAGAAGCTAGATTTGCTTTCACATGTCGAGAGAAGCCATCATCCATCAATGCATATTTAAAATCACACATGGATCACTACTATGGATTCATGTTCATATTACCACTATCAAGCCTCTTACACATTAACTTCAAATTGCAAATCCTCCATGGAAAACTATCATGGAATTACCAGCCCCCCCCCTTAAGACTAAAGGAGCTATATTACCATGTTAATTAATAGAACACACAAGGCAGAGCCAACAATATGACTAAAAATACCTCAATCCATCGTTCTCTACATTGTGTTTATTTCGATGATACAAATATATAATACATCAATAAAGCCACCTCGATTTCACATCAGCATCTCATCAGGAGATAAAGTAGGGGAGGAAAAATAGGAATCTAGAAACACACTTAAAATAAAAATTATATCCTTAAATGTGAAATACATTAGGTGGTGTACTAGGACTTCATAATTGTATAAGATTCATGGGCTAACAAAAATTCCATGTAAGATGGTCATAATAGTGAAAAGCACTTGATCTCTGACAAAAATAAAGTCAATTTTTTTCTAATGGATTTAGAAAATGCATTAAATCTCTTGATAAGTAACATCAATATTTAGGAACTTTATCATAAATTTACAACAAAACTCTCAACCTATATGAACAAGTACTCCTTCAAAACCTCTTCTAAAAATGAAAATCAAATGACCAATCCTTGTTATGACAGAGATTTCAAGATTACTAGGAAACCTATTAGGGAAGCCTCGATCAAGTATTTAAAAGCCATAAAAATTAATAATTACAAAGCACTAAATAAAAGAAAAAAGAGATTTTATATAAATAAAAAGTAATATAAACTTTTACACCTTTCTAAATTCAAACCTAAAAAAAATTAGAGGAAAATTTTAATCCAAAAATCTTAATAAATAATATGATTGTTTCCTCCGGGGTGTAGGGAAATCAATGATGGAGTGTATTGTTAAGGAATTATGTTATGTGAATTCATCGGTTTGAAACCCTGACTTAACTTGTGTGTCATGTATGGGGCATTGTGGGAACACCTAGAGGCTATAGTGGTAGTAGTCGAATAACACAACCACATGTCACGTGAGTACGTGCCCGACTAGCTGTTGATTCTGCCAGTCACAAATAATAATAATAATAATACAATTTCTATGAGTGATTGGAATTGATGCCTTAAAAATTTTAGGAATCCCTAATGCTTCAAACAACATTCAAACCCTTATTACAAAGCAAGATATTTTACATTGGATGACATTAAATTTGGGCCTAAGCATCTAGCAAAAGGGGATGATAAGGACATCAATGGTTAAGGCAGAATATTCCAAATTGGAGGCTTTGTACTTATCCCCACATTCATAGGCTTTTTAATATAATAGTCAAACATGGTTTTCCAAAATCTTTCATTGAAAACCTCATTGTTCCTATTTTAAAAAGTGGTGACAAAAATAGTCCCTTAAATTATAGGACCATTATGATTAGTTCTCTTTTAGCCAAGTTATATGGAATCATTATGGAAAATAAGATTAGCTTACAGTTAGAAAGTCGAGAAAAAATGGCTAAAGTCCATGCTGGTTTTAGAAGCTATCATTCAACAATGACTACTTAATTCCTCGAGATTAGGATTATTGTAGAGGAATGTCGAAATAATAAAACCTATTATGTTGCTTTATTGACTTTAGGAAAGATTTTGATATGGTTCCTAGAAATAAACTTTGGAAGAGATTAAGAGATCTAAACGTTCATTTTGGGTGGAGTGTTGTTGCAATAAGGTTGTATGAGAAAGTAATTGATAAATTCGAGGAAAATGAGGGTTAATCATAAGAAATAAATTGTAATATAGAGGTTAAAAAGGGTTTTCCTTTGTCATGTACCCTTTATATTGACAAGTTAGAGGCATGTTTGGAAGAATTGGGTTTTGTTGGCACTACTTTGTTATGATAGTCATCATCCTTTTGCTTCACACTAATGATTATTGTTCCTTTTTAAAGGTGCCCCTTTGATCTTGAAAAACAACTAATATGTTCTACATCCGGTATGTTAGTGAACATATATAAGACGAAGGTTAAGATCATCAAATCCAAGAATTTTATTTACCCTAATCTTGTGTATGACAACAACAAATTGTAGAAAATTAATTTGTACAAGTATCTTGGGTATGACATTGATCACAAGATCAACTGACATTATAGTTGAGAAAAAAATTAATAGAGGATGGAATGCCCATTTTGGTCTTAAGAAAAACTATAGCGAAACATATTTTTGGTTTTAAGAAAAAATGAAATTCAGTTTTGACACACTTGTTAGGGACTGTTATCTTATATGGATGCTAAGTTTAGGGTTGCAACATTTCTAGATAAACTTGGAGAAAAATCAAGCATATCCAAAAGATGTGTATAATCTATAATCTTAAAATTAAAAGAAATACATATTATCCTATCCTCCTCTTAGGCGTTGGGATCCCACCCATTGAGAGAAAGACTATGATTGGGTACCCAATGTACAAGTGCAAAATAATAAACATGAAGGAGAAGAAGCTTCCTAGCATTCCTTCAAATTCCAGTAAAAATCATTTGAGACTTAAAAGAGGGTGGTATAAATATGTTGATTCTTGATTAAACTATTGGAGAATAGAGGGGAAGGAAACTCTACAAAATAGTGATAACATTTTATATTTTTAACCAAAACTAAAATTTTATTTATATAAAAGGTTGTAGCTAATTCTTCAAAAGTGTACATGGGGTTGATTCAAGAAGTTTAGAGCTAGAGACAAAATAAGCCTTACTATAGACTGCAGACAAACATTCCAAATTTCCTTCATAGAGCATGATTTACAAAAAAAATGATTGTTGATAACAAAGACACTTTCATTTAATAAAAACATGGAGGTTGGTTGCCTCATCCTGACCAACACCCGAGTGAGGGGAGTACATAGATTCTCGATATCCATTGAGTCCTTGAGCTAGTGCATGGTTTCTTCTTATTGAACTTCAACATGAGTGGAATTTGTAGAGGTTTTGTTATTCAAAGTTGCTGAGAGGGAATCTTTGAGTATATTGAGCACAAGATTCCTCAAGAAATTACACTTTGCCTCGAGGATATCCATCCTCCATTTCTGGTGAGCCAACAATTTCATTAATGCAACATGTTGAGTGACTTAAAGGTGCTCATTTTTGTGTACTTTTGTGGTAATAAAAAACAAAGAGGTTATGTTGCAATGGATAAACTCTTCATGCATCCTCAAGACTTTTTCAATTTCCATTATCTCCTTATGTTCCATAATTGCACCCACAATTCATAACAAACAATACCAAAAATTCCAATAAAGAACCTGAGACAATAACTTACACCAAATTGATGAGACTAGAACTAGGGTGAACCAAATTATTCTTCTGAGGGCTTGTACAAATCACTGAAATAAAAAAATACCTAAACCCAGTTTTCTTCATAGACTTGTTGTTTCACCAAGCTCTTATATAAGCAAGCCTAATAAAGAGGTGAAGCAAAGTTGTTTGGTTTCCTAGAGCTGTGATGAATTCCAAATCTGAACCTACTTTAAATTCTTGAAAAGAGACCAAATTCAAGGTAGACACACTTAGGAAAATAAACTAGAGCAAGACCAAGCTACCCAGAGAACCACACAAATACGAGACTAGTACCAGAACCAAAATATATAGGCCAACCTTCTCTTAAACATGTTCAACAATCCTAGAGTCCAAACAAACCTCCAAAAGAAAATCATGAAACTCATAAATAGCCCAGATGCCTAGGGGTGTCGACCAAGCTTATCGTAATTCCTAAGTCCTCTACATTGCATTAACCCACTGTTTTTGCACCTTCCTATACAAAAGCATTCAATAACCCAGAGCCGAATGAAATCTCACATGCAATACATGGTGGTGGTCTTCCTCTGCGCTCTTATTCCAAAATAATGGAGGTGGATTGCATATTTCACTTGATGTGAAGCCAAGTGTGCGATTAATTTTATGACATTCAAATTAATACAATGATTGGGGGATGTTGTATATGGTTCATCCCCCCTCCTTTTCCAATTCACCCACTAGCAATTCAATGCTTTTTTAGCCAATTTATCTGGACACCTCATCATTGAACTCACTTTAACGTGATAAAACAAGATTGTGCTAATTGCTTTTGCCTCCTTGGTTTCTTGGGATATTACTTTTCCCAACCTTCTTTCCATCGAAGAATGCTTCCCCAACATTTCCTTGATAATGATCATGGAGTCCCCCACAACAATTAATGAGGTGACGTCCAACTCGTTGGAAAGAATTATACCTTTCAAAAGAGTATATCCACTTTCCACATTGTTTTATTCTACTCCTAATCCCCAAGAGTATCTTGCTACATGTGTACCTCCAGAATTGAAAAGAATCCCCCACCCCTAGGTTTCTCTTTGAAGCACCATCGAAAAATAGAATCTATACATCCTAACTTGAGTTCCATTCATTAGATTTTTGTACTTCCAATTGAACATGTCGTTTGGGATGGCTAAGAATGACATAGGAGTTTAGGCGAGTGAATGGATTTAATATTATGAAGATTTGGACCCAAACCTCCTCATCCTTTTCCATGGCACGCTCATCCATTGGAAATCTGATTATGTTTTATATATTCTGATAAAAACCATCTAGCTTTGATTGCTACAACATTTGGGTTCACCAATTTTTGGTCAAACAACACTTTGTTTTGGGCCAGCCATATATTCCAGTAGAGGTACTTTGGAAGTGTTCTCCATAGCCTTTTTAGAATGTTTTTGTTTCTGAAAGTGCCTCTATATGATTTATGCCAATTAGAGAAAAGTTCTCTCTATGAAGAAGGCATTCTCATATGACAATTAATACCTCCAAAGGCCGCTCTCCAGATTGTCCTGGTGAAGCAACACTCTACAAACAAATGATTGATGGTTTCATTAGATCTCTTGCAGAGGGTACACCAAGACGCAACTTGTATTCCCCTTTTCTGCAATTTATCAACTATCAACAATTTCCCATTGAGCAATGTCTAGCAAAAAATACTTATATATGGGATTCCATCCGAATGTCAAATTTTGTTCCATATTGGTGATTTCTAAGGAATTAGTAGGGATGAAAGTTGGTGCATATACCCATCTCTGACTCTATACTCTTAAAAATCCACCCTACCCCTGTGATCCCTAGTCTAAAGGTCCCATGGAGCGTGTTAGCACTGAGATTCACCCTCAGATTTCAAGAGGATAAGCCCAACACCCATAAAATAGGTTTGTAAATGTAGATTAAGGATAGAAGTTCAAATGGACAAAACTCAGCATAGCAATGTTTCAACACAAAAAATCTAGGCTAGTATGCATAAGAAAATGAGGTTTTGGTTAACTTCAGTCAGTGGTTTAAGGATAAATATGAGTAGATGGAAGACTTGGTGATGAAGATGGATATGTCTGATATAAGCATCATGCCTTCTAGTAGCTAGGTGAAGAAAAACTCAGTCACAATAACTTCTTGAACTAAATTTAAAACACTGAAAACATTTACAACAAAATCATAATCAAACATCCATTATAAAACAACTATAACATCTCATAAGGATCATCCAATAATGATAATTCAGAGTAAGAAGAATCAAGATAATGATAAGAGGATGACTTCTATTAATTAAAATATCTCAGATCTCATACATAAACCAGAGTACAACTCTGTTTAGTCAAAATATTACAAATAGGGAGCTTTGATCAACCATTCGAACATCAACATCACATTCTTATGATCTATTTATAGTCTAAACAGTAAAACCACAAATTGAGATGTGAGCCGACCTTTCTAACCTAGGATTCTCCACAAAAAACTACTAATCTAACATCTGTACAAGTGGAACTAACATATTGCTAGAAACATGGAGCATGTTGGCAACAACTCTAACAAGATATAAATGACATGATTTTATGTTGCTTGGGCGCATCTCTACCAATGCCATGTGTCCTCCAAACCTTTGTGTTGAGCTCCATCTGCCACCTGGTGATCATTGGTTCCCTCCAAATCATCAAAGCTAAGAAGAGGCAACGAATTCAAAACTGTTGACTGTAATAACCAGTTCATAGCATCTTTTCGTAGCGCAAATGGTAGCAAATTCCGTAGCGCCTGCCTATGTAAAATTGTTCTGCAATGTATTCTGTAGCACATTCGGTAGCAGATTTCGTAGCACCCACCTGTAAAATTGGTTTGCAACAACTTTTCGTAGCGAACTGCGAATTTATGTCTGGCTAGGTGATTCTGCAACGCTTTTAATAGCAAATCTGCAGAACAGTCTGTGTGGATGATTCCATAGCACCAGGCGCTACACGATGCTCTATGTTTTTTTATTTCATGCAATGAACCTCAAAAAACCCAAAAAGTCTTAGCAAAAGGATTATAAGCCGGTAGATGCCTCCAGTAGGTGAAATTATAACACTTCCCTCAAAACTTCAAGCTACAAAAGTTGATCATCATCAAAAATGGGGTTTCCATCCTTTCCACTTCATCTTCTCAATCTAGCACTTCTCTCTGTTGTAGGGGCATTTCTCTCTATTGTAGGGGAATTTATCTCTATTGCAGCTTGGGATAGAAAATTTAGATTCCTCTGGGCTAGATCATCCTTGAAGGGTTGCAACTCCTCTTTCAGCTTTCTGTTTTGGGACTATATGCTTTTATTCTTCCTGTACAAAGTCTGAAGTTTCCTATGGAAGGGAAAGAATCTTCTTGTTGTAAACCTAGCTAGATCAAGGGTCTCATTATACATGTACATGAGTTCACTCATCTTCCTCCTCTCAGTAAATCTTTCTCCCTTCAAATGGGTAATTTCCTTCCTTGCATCCCTGAGTTGTCTGACCAATCTCTTGAAGGTGGGATTATCAGGGGGACTGGTGATGTTTATGACTTCAATGGGATTCTCAATAATTTCACCCTTACCTTTGTCTTTCTTCTGAACAGAAGCTTTGGTCATGACCTCAATAGGATTCCCAACAATGTAACCTTTACCCTACTTTTGGACATAAGCTTTGGTTATGACTTTTGTTTCAACATCTTCCTTATGGGCTGATGATCTGGTGAAAGGCCTCCTAACTCTTGTCTCAGCTGCTGTAGTAGGTGAAGGAAAACACAATTTTCTCCCCTTTTGGGTGTAGTTTTGGTGCAGGCTGAGGTGAAATTTCCCTTTGTGGGGAGTGATGGGCTTCCCTCTCTTCTTCTTCAACTTCCTTAGGAACTTCTTTGTCTTGGGAAATGTGTTTTCCCTTCCTCTTTTTGCTTGTTTATGCTTGGGAAACACTACTAGCTAGAAAAGGGATTTGCACCCTAGATTGAGGGGTAGGAGCTACATCTAGATGTAGATGAGCAACGACAATAAATTGTTCCCAAGTGAGGTTTATTTTCTTCAATTCTTCCATTACAAGTATCCTGATCAACCCTGAGTGGAATACACTGGTGTCCATAGCCTTGGACTTGGCTTGGACCCTATCAACCATTTTTCCCATACTTCTAAACAGATAGAAAGGGATTCTCATCAAATCCTTTCCTGTGAAGTGTAGAAAAATTCTAATGTGATACTGGTATATCATGTTGAATCTTCTCTCACATGTAAAATACGTCTGGATGACTTTCAACATTTTTTCAAAACCCTCAACCAAGTGGCTCCTAGGCACTCCCTTGGATAAATTATCTTTCTGATGACCTGGCTTGAGGAAATATTGAGAAAAGTCTTCATTGAGAGTCATAGATTTGAACCACCTTTCACCAGTTTTGGGTATCTCAGTGGTTGTTGCAATGGTGGCCTCATATACCTCCAACTCAAGGGTTCCTACTTTGGTCTTAGTGCCATCAAAGTTTAAAGAAAATTCATTGGCTACTTTAGGGTGTCCCCTCTGCATATTTTGACAGAAATTTAGGCAACCAACCCTTTGGAAGACCTCCCTGATCATAGGTTCAACATCAAACAGGTGCATGTCAGAAGGCTCAGTCCTGACTACACTCCCACCCTTGTGAGATTTCTTCTGTTGAGGTGTATCCATTGATAGAAGTAGGAGGTCAAACACTATAATGTTATGAGAGGTATGGGAAACCAAACAAAGACAAAAGTCTTTAAGTTTTTGAAAGGTGGTCCTTATTTGGTCTTTCATGGATTTCCTCCAATTTACTTCTGAACTAATAAGAGAATGGTTCGATGGCTTAAAAAGGGGAAAAAATCTCCTCTGAGAACTAATATGCAAGGAGGCTGCATTGTTCAAGTTTTAGGCTGACATCAAGCCACCATACAGGGTCATCATCATTCTAAAGGTAAAAACTCCTAAACTCTTCACTGCAAATATAATTTGAGATGAAACTATAGGATGACATCGTGAAGGGAAAGAGCCAATTTTGGAGATGTGAGCATAAATGATGACACTACGTTGAAACAGAATTTGCAACATTGGAATAGGGGATCTGTAGTGCAGTTTTGCAGTGGTTTCTATAGCATAGTATGGACAGCAAGAGCCAAGTGATAAATAGGCACAATAACTCTGATAGAAAATGATTCAATTTCAGTGGAGGAAGATGACAGTATACAAATGGATAAGAAATTTGTGACATAAAAGGTAAGGGTTGTTAGGTGGAGGAAACCATAGTTGGCAGCGTTAGGTGCTATGAAAAGATAAAGCATAACCTTAAGTGATCTTCAACAGAGCTCGGATGGCTCAAGAAGTACCTGGACACCGAAGTTTGATTATTGATGATATTCTGAAAGCATGAAGTTGTTTGAAACCACCCTAGTATCCAATTCACCTCGGTTAGCTGGTCTGTAGCATAATCTGTAGCATTGTCTGGACTAGTAGTTTCTGCAGCGTCGAGCTAGGAGAAAGATTTCAAATTTTTATAAACAGTTAGAACTCATTAATGACCAAATCATGATTATTAATTTTGAAGACAAGGATGCTGAAAATAATGAAAAGGCATGACATCAGCTTCATAATCTCAAATGATGGTAAAGATGAAGAGTGTACAAAAGATGCACTATGAAAACAACTAGTGAGTTGGCAACTTACTTGAAAAGATTTGATTTGACTCCCTAATGGGTAAATGGATAGAGTGGAGAGGTTCAATCATATGAATGGATGGAGTGACCTGTCAGGTTTGTGGTGTCATGGGGCTGATAGTGCTAGTTGTCAAATCAAGATATGAGTCAAGGGTGTAAACCATAAAATGAACCAAGGGTATAAACCATAGGTGTGGGTCAAATATATGAACCAAGTTCCAACCTTTCATTTATTTAAGTTATCCTAAGAAAACCATAAGGAGAAAATCCAAAAACAAACTTAAAAAGACTAATGGATAAAAATTAAAACCTAAGGAGAAATTTGACCCATGACAACTTCATGTGATAACATTGGCTCCAAAGGGGATGGCATGCTCCCCATGAGCTGCCAAGAACACACAACTTTAGTGTCTTATCCTAGGGCTATGGGGTCATTTATTCAAACAAAAATGAAAAAGAAAAAGTGATATTTACAATGAATGGAAATCCACTCATGACTTAAGCAAAATACTTCTTCAGAAAGTGCCCATTGACAGGGCCACCAAAAACTTCAGAATCCTCCAAGTTCTGCAATTTATAATTATTTTTTGAAAATGCCTCAAAAATCTTGAAAGGACCAATGCACAAGGCTTCGAATTTACCATGTTTGTCTTTGTCTTGCTTGGGTGCATCCCACTTGAGCACTAGATCTCCCAGCTGGAAATATTCTTTTCTTACCTTCCTGTCAAAGGCTTGCTTGATCTTTTGTTGATGGTCCCGTGCTTTGTCAAGGAGCTTCTCCCTAGCCTGTTGTACTTCTACCATCTGTTGTATCCTCCTGACCATATCATCAGGTTCTCCTTGGTAGTCCTGGAGGAATTTTTCCACAGGAAAGGCAAGCTGAGTAGGAAAGATAGCTTCAATCCCATAAACAAGCTGAAAAAGGGAAACACCATGTGACCTCTTTGTTCTAACTCTATCAGCCCATAAGGAAAATTTCAGCTTTGATTCCCATGCTTTCATGTTGTCTTCTAACAATTTCTTGATGATCTTTAAGAGGATCTTGTTAGAGGACTCTGCCAAACCATTTCCTTGGGGGTAATAAGGAGTAGAATGGACTAATGTAATGCCATACTGTTCACAAAACTTAATCAATGGTTCAACTTTAAAAGAGGCAGCATTTTTAGTAACAATATTGCTAATATTGTCTGGACAACGAAATCTTGACATGATATCCTCAAGAAAACTAATAATTACCTTGTGGGAGGAACTCCTTGTAGGAATGAATTCTATCCATTTGGTGAAATAATCAGTGGAAGTCAAAATCCACCTATGTTGACCACTTGAAGTTGGATGGATTTCCCCAATGAAGTCAAGACCCCACTGTTGAAAAGGTCCAGAAACCACCACATGCTTCAAAGGAAAAGATATGAGTTGTTGTTTTCCAGAAAACTTTTGGCATTTGACACAAGCTCTAATCTTTGCACAAACATCAGTAAAAATGCTAGGCCAAAAATACCCAGCTCTGAGAATATTATAGGTTGTGTTTCTCCAAAAGTGATGGCCCCCACATAAGCTGTCATGAAAATCAGTCATGGCCTTTTGGGCTTCCTGTGGATCTAAACATCTCAAAAGAACCCCTAGAGGATCTTTCCAATACAATATGTGATCAATGAGACAATATATGATTGATTTAAGCTTCAAATCTCTTACCTTGTTCTTTTCCAAACCATCAGGAGGTTGCAACTTTTGCAGAAAATATATGATGTCTTTATACCAAGTGCATTCTGTCAAGTTGGGGCTGATATGAGAGATTTTGTCAGCAAAATCAGCTTGCTGATTTTTTGAGTTTATGTTCATGAAATTAACCCCTAATGCTTTGCAATTTGATTCAACCAACAACCTAGCCAAACCTTGGCCTTTCACTAGCTTAGTGGGCTTCATTTCAAGGTCAAATTCCATAATTTTGGCAATCCATTTGCTCCTCTTCCCATCTATGTCAGGATGGATAAGTATCTCTTTCACATAGGCTAAGGGAACATAGGAAACAATATTGTAATGAAAAATCTATACTTTGAAAGCCTTGATGGCCTTCACCAAAGCATAAGCCTTTCACCAAAGCATAAGCCTTCTTTTACATGATAGCATACCTCATCTCTGCATCCCTCAATGCTTTGTTAAAAAAGGAGATAGGCTACTCTAACCCCTCAGTATTTTTCTGAAGCAAGACAACAACCAATGTGTCAAATGAGGAAAAGGAAAATATCAGAAATTCCTTGGAATAATTAGGGATGATGAGCACAGGTGCTTCAGTCAAGGCCTTTTTGATTTGGTCAAAATAATCTCGGGCCTCAACAATCCATTTCACCTCATTTCCTTTCCTAAGAATGGATGTAATGTACTTAACCAATTCAACAAAGTTAGAGATGAAATCTTCTTAGAAAATTAATTTTACCTAAGAAAGACTGAACTTCTTTCTTAGATCTAGGAAGAGATAAAGTTTGGATAGCCTCTACCATGTTTGGATCAATTCTTACTGTTATAACCCTAATTTTCACCAGGCATTCTTACCTGACATCAGGCCATCTTAGATTTCTTCTTTGCCAAAACACTGTTGAACAACTCTTCTTAAAAACCCCTTTTATAAAGGCCCACGCGCCCTAATACTTTAATGCACGTGTGTACACGCTAGCTGACTCAAGATAGCCCATGTGTACCTACAAAAACATGAAAACAAGAAAGTTGTTGACGAAACACATAGCTTTGGGTAAGTTAACTAAACCTTTCGGCCATGCATGGTCGGAAGTTCGACCAAATACCTAGCTTCTTATAGCCTATAAAAGAAGTGTTAGGGATCCCATTTGGAGGAGGAGAATCATAGTAAAGAAACTATACCCGATTGTGCATTCCCTTTGTCCCAACCTTTAGCCATCCTTGTGCAAAGACAAGTATAGAGAAAAGAAGTTGGAGAACATTTGAAGAGGATCCCAGGACCAGGTTCATGGAGCAGTGGCTGACTTCATCATTGTAAGTTGATTTGTTGAAGTTAATAATAAAGAAGTACTTTTCCCGTCCCACCATATGAGGTTTTCATGATTTATTGCGTACATATTGATTAAATATCTAACCCATTAATCTGTAGATCAAATTCATGTGGATTTCTTTGTTTGTCTTGTGTGAATGCAGGTCAGCCTTGGGAGGAGAGCTGCAGTTAAAGAGCGACCAAGCGTGAAGAAGGATCGATATCAAACGCCCGAAATAAGGTATGCTCACTTGATCTTTTTAACTACGTATTTGCTTAAGAATAATGGGGATTAGGTCCGGGATGACGGTAGAAAGTAGGAATCTTTAGGTCTTTTCTGCATGCATGATAAAACCCTAAGTGCTAGTCTGTAGAGGTATTTCCCACTCACAATAGAATTGGCAACCATACTGGGGATTATCTAGGGTTTCTGGGAATGTTTTGTATTGGGTATTTTTAAGAACTGGTTTCATTTCCTATTTTTAAAGTTTCTGCAAAATTCTGAGGTAACAGAGATTCTGGTCTTTCATACCAGTTATATCTATTTCTTTGCTTGACTGTGTTTTTTTTCCGATACCCACAGAGGTACACGCGACCTGTATAAGGTCTGCACATGTGTACCCGTGCCCTACCTTCTCACAGCCTGCGTGTACACGCTAGCTGAGGAAGTGTCAATCGCGTGTATGATTCCAAAAAATTTCTTTTAGAGAGGCAGTCATCCTCTCCCCTGTCAGAAATAGTCCTTCTCAAGGGTTTTCTGGAACTCTTTCTAGTCTTTGTTGTTTGCAGTCTATAGCTTAGGTTTCAC
>JZKD02S1752311.1:93122-112338 GCA_000966675.3 Picea glauca | reverse complement strand
TTTTGTTTCATATTCATATTATTTGATGGAAAAAAAATAGGCGGTGCTATCCTCTTTGCACTTTAATTGGTTTAATAAAAAAAAGGCCATAACTGTTAATCGATGTAACTGTCATCAAACAATATAAAATGAGCAGCAAACAACAACCAAAGGAAGAAAAAATTAGAGAGAGGTATGCTAATAGCTATGTGAGGTTTGTCTTTCATTTTCATCATTCATCTTCCACTCTCATTTTCATTATTCATCTTCCATTCATTTTCAATTAGGGATGTGATGAAGTTGTTGATAGCAGGGATGTTTTGCAAAGTGGTAAAATGAGCAGACTAAGTTTTGCTTATTTACATGAGGTAAATGGTTTGCTTATTAAATTTGTTTTGTTTTAAGTCTAAATTTCTCAGTATTAATCAATTTTTTCATATGCAGATTTCAATCTTGTACTTCACTACCATTACTCTATTCAATGTCAGGATAAACTTTCTTATTTTTCTTTTTGTTTTTGGTTATTTAATGTATGATATAACATTCCATCTTAAATATTTAAAGACAAAAAATCTGGTCAGAATTCACTCCGTGATTAAAAAGCTTCAAAAAAAAACCTATAAAAATGTATGAAGTTTTATTTAACAATAAAGATCACTCTTCAAGCTCTGGAAATGTTTTCTTGGTTATTTTAATTTCTTTTTTTCTTCATTTTATTACAATATTTAGAAATATAAAAATGATCCAAAACATTTTAAATATAATTTTTTTTTTTAAATAATTTTAATATACATAATCTTTTATTTTCTTAGTTTCAGTTTACTTGCTATATTATTTTTAAGAAAATACAAAAACACAAAACAATGTTTATATGTTAAATTTGTATCTTTATTTTATGTACATAATCTTTATTTTCTTTTATTCATCTAAAATTTAAATTTATATCTTATTGATTACAAAGAAAACAAAAAAAATTATCATTTCTTTAGTTTAACTTTTGTTAACAACAACATTTAAAAGAAAATAAGGATTTAAACTTATTCATCTAAAATTTAAATTTTGATCTTATTGATTACAAAGAAAACAAAGAAAATTATCATTTCTTTAGTTTAACTTTTGTTAACAACAACATTTAAAAGAAAATAAAGATTTAAACTTTATTTCATTTTAAGGTTTTTCTTTTAGAATCATTAACTTAATCAATTTAGTTTATTTATTTTTCTTTAAAAAAAAAAAATCATTATTACTTGTAAATATTAACCATTATTAATGTTTTTCACTTTAGTATTTGTATTTTCATACTAGTTTATCATTAACTTTTGTTCAACATTTCATACAAAAGTAAAATACAAAATAATATAAGTTGCAAAATATAATAAAAATTAATATTGCAAAATCATAAATAAAGATTCATGTTTAGATCATTAGTCATAGGGTATAATGTGCTTTATTTTTTAGGATTAAAACCTAGGGTAATGTTCTCTCCTCTTTGTGCTTAGCTTCATTGGAGGTTGAGATGTTGGTTTCGAAACACTCTTGTTTCGGCATCAATGGTAGGTCACCTGCTATCTATCTATCTATCTATATATATATAATGTGCTAACTTTATCTCTGAAGTAAAAACAACCATATACCAATCATGCACCTCTCTCCAATGAGAACCAACCGCTGGCTCACACAAGTGTTAAAACTCAGGGAAAATATTTGAATGCCAACCAAATAGTACACATTGGCTCCTAACCCTCTGGATCTCCAAGGGTGAAAATCCAGGGGTTAACACTACCTTATCTCTTGATGAGGTGTCGATGCTCATGGTAGGCCCCGCTTAGGTCATGGGTCTGATTTTGTTTTGTTGAGCGCTATTACAGAGTGAGATGGAGAACCCTATTTAGATACAAAGAATGGTGAAGAAACCAGGCATACACAATCGAAGATCGCAACAGTGTTGGGGAATCAAACCCTAGAGCAGCTTGGAACGCTTTATTTCACAACAAAGAGATTAATTTGGTTGAGCAACATGGACAAACAGAATGGCTATGCCATAGATTTGTTGGATAAACAGTTGAATATGTGATTTCCAGAATTTGTCGTTGTCTTCTTCTAGAGATAGAAATTGGGTTGTTGAGATTTTTTTTTTTAGCTACGATTTATGAATCATGGAGCTAGTGTCTTCTCAAATTTGGTTGTATGTCAGTGTTGGTATATTTTATTATGTTTCTCAATTGCAAATAAAAATCATACAAGATGGATTTTCAAAAAACAAAATGGTTGTCATTAACAAGAAAGGTATACACAAGCATGGTTTTGCATAGAAAGTCAACCAAGGGATCTAGTTACAATGAATGAAGCTACAACTACCACACTTATGGACTTAAATTTTAGACTTTATGCATAATTAGGCACTAGTATTTTAACAAAACTATGCCATACAAATTTCATGAGGCATGTGCCAAAAACGCTTACAATTCTAAAAAATTCAACTCATAATTATTGGATTGCACTTGAGAAGCTAGATTTGCTTTCACATGTCGAGAGAAGCCATCATCCATCAATGCATATTTAAAATCACACATGGATCACTACTATGGATTCATGTTCATATTACCACTATCAAGCCTCTTACACATTAACTTCAAATTGCAAATCCTCCATGGAAAACTATCATGGAATTACCAGCCCCCCCCCTTAAGACTAAAGGAGCTATATTACCATGTTAATTAATAGAACACACAAGGCAGAGCCAACAATATGACTAAAAATACCTCAATCCATCGTTCTCTACATTGTGTTTATTTCGATGATACAAATATATAATACATCAATAAAGCCACCTCGATTTCACATCAGCATCTCATCAGGAGATAAAGTAGGGGAGGAAAAATAGGAATCTAGAAACACACTTAAAATAAAAATTATATCCTTAAATGTGAAATACATTAGGTGGTGTACTAGGACTTCATAATTGTATAAGATTCATGGGCTAACAAAAATTCCATGTAAGATGGTCATAATAGTGAAAAGCACTTGATCTCTGACAAAAATAAAGTCAATTTTTTTCTAATGGATTTAGAAAATGCATTAAATCTCTTGATAAGTAACATCAATATTTAGGAACTTTATCATAAATTTACAACAAAACTCTCAACCTATATGAACAAGTACTCCTTCAAAACCTCTTCTAAAAATGAAAATCAAATGACCAATCCTTGTTATGACAGAGATTTCAAGATTACTAGGAAACCTATTAGGGAAGCCTCGATCAAGTATTTAAAAGCCATAAAAATTAATAATTACAAAGCACTAAATAAAAGAAAAAAGAGATTTTATATAAATAAAAAGTAATATAAACTTTTACACCTTTCTAAATTCAAACCTAAAAAAAATTAGAGGAAAATTTTAATCCAAAAATCTTAATAAATAATATGATTGTTTCCTCCGGGGTGTAGGGAAATCAATGATGGAGTGTATTGTTAAGGAATTATGTTATGTGAATTCATCGGTTTGAAACCCTGACTTAACTTGTGTGTCATGTATGGGGCATTGTGGGAACACCTAGAGGCTATAGTGGTAGTAGTCGAATAACACAACCACATGTCACGTGAGTACGTGCCCGACTAGCTGTTGATTCTGCCAGTCACAAATAATAATAATAATAATACAATTTCTATGAGTGATTGGAATTGATGCCTTAAAAATTTTAGGAATCCCTAATGCTTCAAACAACATTCAAACCCTTATTACAAAGCAAGATATTTTACATTGGATGACATTAAATTTGGGCCTAAGCATCTAGCAAAAGGGGATGATAAGGACATCAATGGTTAAGGCAGAATATTCCAAATTGGAGGCTTTGTACTTATCCCCACATTCATAGGCTTTTTAATATAATAGTCAAACATGGTTTTCCAAAATCTTTCATTGAAAACCTCATTGTTCCTATTTTAAAAAGTGGTGACAAAAATAGTCCCTTAAATTATAGGACCATTATGATTAGTTCTCTTTTAGCCAAGTTATATGGAATCATTATGGAAAATAAGATTAGCTTACAGTTAGAAAGTCGAGAAAAAATGGCTAAAGTCCATGCTGGTTTTAGAAGCTATCATTCAACAATGACTACTTAATTCCTCGAGATTAGGATTATTGTAGAGGAATGTCGAAATAATAAAACCTATTATGTTGCTTTATTGACTTTAGGAAAGATTTTGATATGGTTCCTAGAAATAAACTTTGGAAGAGATTAAGAGATCTAAACGTTCATTTTGGGTGGAGTGTTGTTGCAATAAGGTTGTATGAGAAAGTAATTGATAAATTCGAGGAAAATGAGGGTTAATCATAAGAAATAAATTGTAATATAGAGGTTAAAAAGGGTTTTCCTTTGTCATGTACCCTTTATATTGACAAGTTAGAGGCATGTTTGGAAGAATTGGGTTTTGTTGGCACTACTTTGTTATGATAGTCATCATCCTTTTGCTTCACACTAATGATTATTGTTCCTTTTTAAAGGTGCCCCTTTGATCTTGAAAAACAACTAATATGTTCTACATCCGGTATGTTAGTGAACATATATAAGACGAAGGTTAAGATCATCAAATCCAAGAATTTTATTTACCCTAATCTTGTGTATGACAACAACAAATTGTAGAAAATTAATTTGTACAAGTATCTTGGGTATGACATTGATCACAAGATCAACTGACATTATAGTTGAGAAAAAAATTAATAGAGGATGGAATGCCCATTTTGGTCTTAAGAAAAACTATAGCGAAACATATTTTTGGTTTTAAGAAAAAATGAAATTCAGTTTTGACACACTTGTTAGGGACTGTTATCTTATATGGATGCTAAGTTTAGGGTTGCAACATTTCTAGATAAACTTGGAGAAAAATCAAGCATATCCAAAAGATGTGTATAATCTATAATCTTAAAATTAAAAGAAATACATATTATCCTATCCTCCTCTTAGGCGTTGGGATCCCACCCATTGAGAGAAAGACTATGATTGGGTACCCAATGTACAAGTGCAAAATAATAAACATGAAGGAGAAGAAGCTTCCTAGCATTCCTTCAAATTCCAGTAAAAATCATTTGAGACTTAAAAGAGGGTGGTATAAATATGTTGATTCTTGATTAAACTATTGGAGAATAGAGGGGAAGGAAACTCTACAAAATAGTGATAACATTTTATATTTTTAACCAAAACTAAAATTTTATTTATATAAAAGGTTGTAGCTAATTCTTCAAAAGTGTACATGGGGTTGATTCAAGAAGTTTAGAGCTAGAGACAAAATAAGCCTTACTATAGACTGCAGACAAACATTCCAAATTTCCTTCATAGAGCATGATTTACAAAAAAAATGATTGTTGATAACAAAGACACTTTCATTTAATAAAAACATGGAGGTTGGTTGCCTCATCCTGACCAACACCCGAGTGAGGGGAGTACATAGATTCTCGATATCCATTGAGTCCTTGAGCTAGTGCATGGTTTCTTCTTATTGAACTTCAACATGAGTGGAATTTGTAGAGGTTTTGTTATTCAAAGTTGCTGAGAGGGAATCTTTGAGTATATTGAGCACAAGATTCCTCAAGAAATTACACTTTGCCTCGAGGATATCCATCCTCCATTTCTGGTGAGCCAACAATTTCATTAATGCAACATGTTGAGTGACTTAAAGGTGCTCATTTTTGTGTACTTTTGTGGTAATAAAAAACAAAGAGGTTATGTTGCAATGGATAAACTCTTCATGCATCCTCAAGACTTTTTCAATTTCCATTATCTCCTTATGTTCCATAATTGCACCCACAATTCATAACAAACAATACCAAAAATTCCAATAAAGAACCTGAGACAATAACTTACACCAAATTGATGAGACTAGAACTAGGGTGAACCAAATTATTCTTCTGAGGGCTTGTACAAATCACTGAAATAAAAAAATACCTAAACCCAGTTTTCTTCATAGACTTGTTGTTTCACCAAGCTCTTATATAAGCAAGCCTAATAAAGAGGTGAAGCAAAGTTGTTTGGTTTCCTAGAGCTGTGATGAATTCCAAATCTGAACCTACTTTAAATTCTTGAAAAGAGACCAAATTCAAGGTAGACACACTTAGGAAAATAAACTAGAGCAAGACCAAGCTACCCAGAGAACCACACAAATACGAGACTAGTACCAGAACCAAAATATATAGGCCAACCTTCTCTTAAACATGTTCAACAATCCTAGAGTCCAAACAAACCTCCAAAAGAAAATCATGAAACTCATAAATAGCCCAGATGCCTAGGGGTGTCGACCAAGCTTATCGTAATTCCTAAGTCCTCTACATTGCATTAACCCACTGTTTTTGCACCTTCCTATACAAAAGCATTCAATAACCCAGAGCCGAATGAAATCTCACATGCAATACATGGTGGTGGTCTTCCTCTGCGCTCTTATTCCAAAATAATGGAGGTGGATTGCATATTTCACTTGATGTGAAGCCAAGTGTGCGATTAATTTTATGACATTCAAATTAATACAATGATTGGGGGATGTTGTATATGGTTCATCCCCCCTCCTTTTCCAATTCACCCACTAGCAATTCAATGCTTTTTTAGCCAATTTATCTGGACACCTCATCATTGAACTCACTTTAACGTGATAAAACAAGATTGTGCTAATTGCTTTTGCCTCCTTGGTTTCTTGGGATATTACTTTTCCCAACCTTCTTTCCATCGAAGAATGCTTCCCCAACATTTCCTTGATAATGATCATGGAGTCCCCCACAACAATTAATGAGGTGACGTCCAACTCGTTGGAAAGAATTATACCTTTCAAAAGAGTATATCCACTTTCCACATTGTTTTATTCTACTCCTAATCCCCAAGAGTATCTTGCTACATGTGTACCTCCAGAATTGAAAAGAATCCCCCACCCCTAGGTTTCTCTTTGAAGCACCATCGAAAAATAGAATCTATACATCCTAACTTGAGTTCCATTCATTAGATTTTTGTACTTCCAATTGAACATGTCGTTTGGGATGGCTAAGAATGACATAGGAGTTTAGGCGAGTGAATGGATTTAATATTATGAAGATTTGGACCCAAACCTCCTCATCCTTTTCCATGGCACGCTCATCCATTGGAAATCTGATTATGTTTTATATATTCTGATAAAAACCATCTAGCTTTGATTGCTACAACATTTGGGTTCACCAATTTTTGGTCAAACAACACTTTGTTTTGGGCCAGCCATATATTCCAGTAGAGGTACTTTGGAAGTGTTCTCCATAGCCTTTTTAGAATGTTTTTGTTTCTGAAAGTGCCTCTATATGATTTATGCCAATTAGAGAAAAGTTCTCTCTATGAAGAAGGCATTCTCATATGACAATTAATACCTCCAAAGGCCGCTCTCCAGATTGTCCTGGTGAAGCAACACTCTACAAACAAATGATTGATGGTTTCATTAGATCTCTTGCAGAGGGTACACCAAGACGCAACTTGTATTCCCCTTTTCTGCAATTTATCAACTATCAACAATTTCCCATTGAGCAATGTCTAGCAAAAAATACTTATATATGGGATTCCATCCGAATGTCAAATTTTGTTCCATATTGGTGATTTCTAAGGAATTAGTAGGGATGAAAGTTGGTGCATATACCCATCTCTGACTCTATACTCTTAAAAATCCACCCTACCCCTGTGATCCCTAGTCTAAAGGTCCCATGGAGCGTGTTAGCACTGAGATTCACCCTCAGATTTCAAGAGGATAAGCCCAACACCCATAAAATAGGTTTGTAAATGTAGATTAAGGATAGAAGTTCAAATGGACAAAACTCAGCATAGCAATGTTTCAACACAAAAAATCTAGGCTAGTATGCATAAGAAAATGAGGTTTTGGTTAACTTCAGTCAGTGGTTTAAGGATAAATATGAGTAGATGGAAGACTTGGTGATGAAGATGGATATGTCTGATATAAGCATCATGCCTTCTAGTAGCTAGGTGAAGAAAAACTCAGTCACAATAACTTCTTGAACTAAATTTAAAACACTGAAAACATTTACAACAAAATCATAATCAAACATCCATTATAAAACAACTATAACATCTCATAAGGATCATCCAATAATGATAATTCAGAGTAAGAAGAATCAAGATAATGATAAGAGGATGACTTCTATTAATTAAAATATCTCAGATCTCATACATAAACCAGAGTACAACTCTGTTTAGTCAAAATATTACAAATAGGGAGCTTTGATCAACCATTCGAACATCAACATCACATTCTTATGATCTATTTATAGTCTAAACAGTAAAACCACAAATTGAGATGTGAGCCGACCTTTCTAACCTAGGATTCTCCACAAAAAACTACTAATCTAACATCTGTACAAGTGGAACTAACATATTGCTAGAAACATGGAGCATGTTGGCAACAACTCTAACAAGATATAAATGACATGATTTTATGTTGCTTGGGCGCATCTCTACCAATGCCATGTGTCCTCCAAACCTTTGTGTTGAGCTCCATCTGCCACCTGGTGATCATTGGTTCCCTCCAAATCATCAAAGCTAAGAAGAGGCAACGAATTCAAAACTGTTGACTGTAATAACCAGTTCATAGCATCTTTTCGTAGCGCAAATGGTAGCAAATTCCGTAGCGCCTGCCTATGTAAAATTGTTCTGCAATGTATTCTGTAGCACATTCGGTAGCAGATTTCGTAGCACCCACCTGTAAAATTGGTTTGCAACAACTTTTCGTAGCGAACTGCGAATTTATGTCTGGCTAGGTGATTCTGCAACGCTTTTAATAGCAAATCTGCAGAACAGTCTGTGTGGATGATTCCATAGCACCAGGCGCTACACGATGCTCTATGTTTTTTTATTTCATGCAATGAACCTCAAAAAACCCAAAAAGTCTTAGCAAAAGGATTATAAGCCGGTAGATGCCTCCAGTAGGTGAAATTATAACACTTCCCTCAAAACTTCAAGCTACAAAAGTTGATCATCATCAAAAATGGGGTTTCCATCCTTTCCACTTCATCTTCTCAATCTAGCACTTCTCTCTGTTGTAGGGGCATTTCTCTCTATTGTAGGGGAATTTATCTCTATTGCAGCTTGGGATAGAAAATTTAGATTCCTCTGGGCTAGATCATCCTTGAAGGGTTGCAACTCCTCTTTCAGCTTTCTGTTTTGGGACTATATGCTTTTATTCTTCCTGTACAAAGTCTGAAGTTTCCTATGGAAGGGAAAGAATCTTCTTGTTGTAAACCTAGCTAGATCAAGGGTCTCATTATACATGTACATGAGTTCACTCATCTTCCTCCTCTCAGTAAATCTTTCTCCCTTCAAATGGGTAATTTCCTTCCTTGCATCCCTGAGTTGTCTGACCAATCTCTTGAAGGTGGGATTATCAGGGGGACTGGTGATGTTTATGACTTCAATGGGATTCTCAATAATTTCACCCTTACCTTTGTCTTTCTTCTGAACAGAAGCTTTGGTCATGACCTCAATAGGATTCCCAACAATGTAACCTTTACCCTACTTTTGGACATAAGCTTTGGTTATGACTTTTGTTTCAACATCTTCCTTATGGGCTGATGATCTGGTGAAAGGCCTCCTAACTCTTGTCTCAGCTGCTGTAGTAGGTGAAGGAAAACACAATTTTCTCCCCTTTTGGGTGTAGTTTTGGTGCAGGCTGAGGTGAAATTTCCCTTTGTGGGGAGTGATGGGCTTCCCTCTCTTCTTCTTCAACTTCCTTAGGAACTTCTTTGTCTTGGGAAATGTGTTTTCCCTTCCTCTTTTTGCTTGTTTATGCTTGGGAAACACTACTAGCTAGAAAAGGGATTTGCACCCTAGATTGAGGGGTAGGAGCTACATCTAGATGTAGATGAGCAACGACAATAAATTGTTCCCAAGTGAGGTTTATTTTCTTCAATTCTTCCATTACAAGTATCCTGATCAACCCTGAGTGGAATACACTGGTGTCCATAGCCTTGGACTTGGCTTGGACCCTATCAACCATTTTTCCCATACTTCTAAACAGATAGAAAGGGATTCTCATCAAATCCTTTCCTGTGAAGTGTAGAAAAATTCTAATGTGATACTGGTATATCATGTTGAATCTTCTCTCACATGTAAAATACGTCTGGATGACTTTCAACATTTTTTCAAAACCCTCAACCAAGTGGCTCCTAGGCACTCCCTTGGATAAATTATCTTTCTGATGACCTGGCTTGAGGAAATATTGAGAAAAGTCTTCATTGAGAGTCATAGATTTGAACCACCTTTCACCAGTTTTGGGTATCTCAGTGGTTGTTGCAATGGTGGCCTCATATACCTCCAACTCAAGGGTTCCTACTTTGGTCTTAGTGCCATCAAAGTTTAAAGAAAATTCATTGGCTACTTTAGGGTGTCCCCTCTGCATATTTTGACAGAAATTTAGGCAACCAACCCTTTGGAAGACCTCCCTGATCATAGGTTCAACATCAAACAGGTGCATGTCAGAAGGCTCAGTCCTGACTACACTCCCACCCTTGTGAGATTTCTTCTGTTGAGGTGTATCCATTGATAGAAGTAGGAGGTCAAACACTATAATGTTATGAGAGGTATGGGAAACCAAACAAAGACAAAAGTCTTTAAGTTTTTGAAAGGTGGTCCTTATTTGGTCTTTCATGGATTTCCTCCAATTTACTTCTGAACTAATAAGAGAATGGTTCGATGGCTTAAAAAGGGGAAAAAATCTCCTCTGAGAACTAATATGCAAGGAGGCTGCATTGTTCAAGTTTTAGGCTGACATCAAGCCACCATACAGGGTCATCATCATTCTAAAGGTAAAAACTCCTAAACTCTTCACTGCAAATATAATTTGAGATGAAACTATAGGATGACATCGTGAAGGGAAAGAGCCAATTTTGGAGATGTGAGCATAAATGATGACACTACGTTGAAACAGAATTTGCAACATTGGAATAGGGGATCTGTAGTGCAGTTTTGCAGTGGTTTCTATAGCATAGTATGGACAGCAAGAGCCAAGTGATAAATAGGCACAATAACTCTGATAGAAAATGATTCAATTTCAGTGGAGGAAGATGACAGTATACAAATGGATAAGAAATTTGTGACATAAAAGGTAAGGGTTGTTAGGTGGAGGAAACCATAGTTGGCAGCGTTAGGTGCTATGAAAAGATAAAGCATAACCTTAAGTGATCTTCAACAGAGCTCGGATGGCTCAAGAAGTACCTGGACACCGAAGTTTGATTATTGATGATATTCTGAAAGCATGAAGTTGTTTGAAACCACCCTAGTATCCAATTCACCTCGGTTAGCTGGTCTGTAGCATAATCTGTAGCATTGTCTGGACTAGTAGTTTCTGCAGCGTCGAGCTAGGAGAAAGATTTCAAATTTTTATAAACAGTTAGAACTCATTAATGACCAAATCATGATTATTAATTTTGAAGACAAGGATGCTGAAAATAATGAAAAGGCATGACATCAGCTTCATAATCTCAAATGATGGTAAAGATGAAGAGTGTACAAAAGATGCACTATGAAAACAACTAGTGAGTTGGCAACTTACTTGAAAAGATTTGATTTGACTCCCTAATGGGTAAATGGATAGAGTGGAGAGGTTCAATCATATGAATGGATGGAGTGACCTGTCAGGTTTGTGGTGTCATGGGGCTGATAGTGCTAGTTGTCAAATCAAGATATGAGTCAAGGGTGTAAACCATAAAATGAACCAAGGGTATAAACCATAGGTGTGGGTCAAATATATGAACCAAGTTCCAACCTTTCATTTATTTAAGTTATCCTAAGAAAACCATAAGGAGAAAATCCAAAAACAAACTTAAAAAGACTAATGGATAAAAATTAAAACCTAAGGAGAAATTTGACCCATGACAACTTCATGTGATAACATTGGCTCCAAAGGGGATGGCATGCTCCCCATGAGCTGCCAAGAACACACAACTTTAGTGTCTTATCCTAGGGCTATGGGGTCATTTATTCAAACAAAAATGAAAAAGAAAAAGTGATATTTACAATGAATGGAAATCCACTCATGACTTAAGCAAAATACTTCTTCAGAAAGTGCCCATTGACAGGGCCACCAAAAACTTCAGAATCCTCCAAGTTCTGCAATTTATAATTATTTTTTGAAAATGCCTCAAAAATCTTGAAAGGACCAATGCACAAGGCTTCGAATTTACCATGTTTGTCTTTGTCTTGCTTGGGTGCATCCCACTTGAGCACTAGATCTCCCAGCTGGAAATATTCTTTTCTTACCTTCCTGTCAAAGGCTTGCTTGATCTTTTGTTGATGGTCCCGTGCTTTGTCAAGGAGCTTCTCCCTAGCCTGTTGTACTTCTACCATCTGTTGTATCCTCCTGACCATATCATCAGGTTCTCCTTGGTAGTCCTGGAGGAATTTTTCCACAGGAAAGGCAAGCTGAGTAGGAAAGATAGCTTCAATCCCATAAACAAGCTGAAAAAGGGAAACACCATGTGACCTCTTTGTTCTAACTCTATCAGCCCATAAGGAAAATTTCAGCTTTGATTCCCATGCTTTCATGTTGTCTTCTAACAATTTCTTGATGATCTTTAAGAGGATCTTGTTAGAGGACTCTGCCAAACCATTTCCTTGGGGGTAATAAGGAGTAGAATGGACTAATGTAATGCCATACTGTTCACAAAACTTAATCAATGGTTCAACTTTAAAAGAGGCAGCATTTTTAGTAACAATATTGCTAATATTGTCTGGACAACGAAATCTTGACATGATATCCTCAAGAAAACTAATAATTACCTTGTGGGAGGAACTCCTTGTAGGAATGAATTCTATCCATTTGGTGAAATAATCAGTGGAAGTCAAAATCCACCTATGTTGACCACTTGAAGTTGGATGGATTTCCCCAATGAAGTCAAGACCCCACTGTTGAAAAGGTCCAGAAACCACCACATGCTTCAAAGGAAAAGATATGAGTTGTTGTTTTCCAGAAAACTTTTGGCATTTGACACAAGCTCTAATCTTTGCACAAACATCAGTAAAAATGCTAGGCCAAAAATACCCAGCTCTGAGAATATTATAGGTTGTGTTTCTCCAAAAGTGATGGCCCCCACATAAGCTGTCATGAAAATCAGTCATGGCCTTTTGGGCTTCCTGTGGATCTAAACATCTCAAAAGAACCCCTAGAGGATCTTTCCAATACAATATGTGATCAATGAGACAATATATGATTGATTTAAGCTTCAAATCTCTTACCTTGTTCTTTTCCAAACCATCAGGAGGTTGCAACTTTTGCAGAAAATATATGATGTCTTTATACCAAGTGCATTCTGTCAAGTTGGGGCTGATATGAGAGATTTTGTCAGCAAAATCAGCTTGCTGATTTTTTGAGTTTATGTTCATGAAATTAACCCCTAATGCTTTGCAATTTGATTCAACCAACAACCTAGCCAAACCTTGGCCTTTCACTAGCTTAGTGGGCTTCATTTCAAGGTCAAATTCCATAATTTTGGCAATCCATTTGCTCCTCTTCCCATCTATGTCAGGATGGATAAGTATCTCTTTCACATAGGCTAAGGGAACATAGGAAACAATATTGTAATGAAAAATCTATACTTTGAAAGCCTTGATGGCCTTCACCAAAGCATAAGCCTTTCACCAAAGCATAAGCCTTCTTTTACATGATAGCATACCTCATCTCTGCATCCCTCAATGCTTTGTTAAAAAAGGAGATAGGCTACTCTAACCCCTCAGTATTTTTCTGAAGCAAGACAACAACCAATGTGTCAAATGAGGAAAAGGAAAATATCAGAAATTCCTTGGAATAATTAGGGATGATGAGCACAGGTGCTTCAGTCAAGGCCTTTTTGATTTGGTCAAAATAATCTCGGGCCTCAACAATCCATTTCACCTCATTTCCTTTCCTAAGAATGGATGTAATGTACTTAACCAATTCAACAAAGTTAGAGATGAAATCTTCTTAGAAAATTAATTTTACCTAAGAAAGACTGAACTTCTTTCTTAGATCTAGGAAGAGATAAAGTTTGGATAGCCTCTACCATGTTTGGATCAATTCTTACTGTTATAACCCTAATTTTCACCAGGCATTCTTACCTGACATCAGGCCATCTTAGATTTCTTCTTTGCCAAAACACTGTTGAACAACTCTTCTTAAAAACCCCTTTTATAAAGGCCCACGCGCCCTAATACTTTAATGCACGTGTGTACACGCTAGCTGACTCAAGATAGCCCATGTGTACCTACAAAAACATGAAAACAAGAAAGTTGTTGACGAAACACATAGCTTTGGGTAAGTTAACTAAACCTTTCGGCCATGCATGGTCGGAAGTTCGACCAAATACCTAGCTTCTTATAGCCTATAAAAGAAGTGTTAGGGATCCCATTTGGAGGAGGAGAATCATAGTAAAGAAACTATACCCGATTGTGCATTCCCTTTGTCCCAACCTTTAGCCATCCTTGTGCAAAGACAAGTATAGAGAAAAGAAGTTGGAGAACATTTGAAGAGGATCCCAGGACCAGGTTCATGGAGCAGTGGCTGACTTCATCATTGTAAGTTGATTTGTTGAAGTTAATAATAAAGAAGTACTTTTCCCGTCCCACCATATGAGGTTTTCATGATTTATTGCGTACATATTGATTAAATATCTAACCCATTAATCTGTAGATCAAATTCATGTGGATTTCTTTGTTTGTCTTGTGTGAATGCAGGTCAGCCTTGGGAGGAGAGCTGCAGTTAAAGAGCGACCAAGCGTGAAGAAGGATCGATATCAAACGCCCGAAATAAGGTATGCTCACTTGATCTTTTTAACTACGTATTTGCTTAAGAATAATGGGGATTAGGTCCGGGATGACGGTAGAAAGTAGGAATCTTTAGGTCTTTTCTGCATGCATGATAAAACCCTAAGTGCTAGTCTGTAGAGGTATTTCCCACTCACAATAGAATTGGCAACCATACTGGGGATTATCTAGGGTTTCTGGGAATGTTTTGTATTGGGTATTTTTAAGAACTGGTTTCATTTCCTATTTTTAAAGTTTCTGCAAAATTCTGAGGTAACAGAGATTCTGGTCTTTCATACCAGTTATATCTATTTCTTTGCTTGACTGTGTTTTTTTTCCGATACCCACAGAGGTACACGCGACCTGTATAAGGTCTGCACATGTGTACCCGTGCCCTACCTTCTCACAGCCTGCGTGTACACGCTAGCTGAGGAAGTGTCAATCGCGTGTATGATTCCAAAAAATTTCTTTTAGAGAGGCAGTCATCCTCTCCCCTGTCAGAAATAGTCCTTCTCAAGGGTTTTCTGGAACTCTTTCTAGTCTTTGTTGTTTGCAGTCTATAGCTTAGGTTTCACCTCAGATTGTTTTGTTCTATGAAGTTTTCCTTGAATTGTTTTCTTTTTCTGTTAAAGTAAGTGTTTGAGTCTTCAAGAGATCCTGGTTCTTAGTACCAGTGGTCTCTGCCTGGGATGACTTGCTTGGCTTTTCATTTGTCTCAGAGTTTCAGAGATACACATGGCCTGTATAAGGCTAGCACACGTGTACATGCTCTCTGACTTTACACAGCTCGCGTGCACACGCTTGTTGTTGAAGTGTCAGCAGTGTGCTTGTGGAGAAAATTTTTGTTGAAGGTGAGGTAGTCATCCTTTCCTTTGACAAGAGTTATACTTCTCAGGTTTTTGGGTCTCTGTCATAGCGGTCAATAACTTAGGTTGGATCACAACAATAAATTTCTTTTTCATTTAGAAGTTTTCCTCAAAATTTTCTTTTGTAGGGTTTTTAGACAAGTGTGAGAGTCCAATTTTAATTTGCTTGTGTGTGATTTTTAACGTGACTCTTTGCAATATACGCTTAGGCTAGAAGTTTTCTTGGTTTTGACTTGTTGATATCTTTCCTTTTTGCTTTGTGAGTATTTAAATAAATAAAAAAAATCTTTTATTTCTTTGTTTGGTTAAAAAGTGTTGTTTTGAATTAGTAACCAGGGAAAAGTCTTTGTTTTCATAAGTTCTTGATGGTCTACTTAGATCATAAGTAGCTCGTAGTCGAGTGAAATCCTTCTTTGAGTTTGTTGTTCAAAGATCTTAGAAAAATTTTAATTTTGAAAAGTTGTTTAAGATTTGAGTTAAATGAAGGTATTTTGTTTCTAGCTTTTTGTTTATTTTTCTTTCGTCTCCCAAACATCACTAGTTTCACTTTCATAACCTTTGACTTAAGACAAGCCATAAAAATTAACACTAAATCTAAAATTCATTAGACTTTTTGTGTTTGTAGGGTCAACCAACTAGTTTAAGGTTAGGGCCTTGAATTAGGTTGGAGAGGAAACTCTTCAAGGCCATTAAAATCAAACATTGGAGTCTGAATTAGGGAGTGTCAAAGTCCAGTATCGTAAAAGTTATCCAGGACCGTCCTCTAACACAGGGGCTAAACACGAGATCGCGTGCGGAAAGGTGGTGGAGATAACCCCTCCAAAGCTGGACCAATCATAGTGGAGAACACATATAGAGGGCTTGTCTTGGGATTTCTTTGATTGCATTTGCCACAGAGCTTCGTGGGTCTCAAATCCGTTCGAGGTCCTTAGTTGCCTTCCGGACCACTTGCCTTCAATACCCTTAACAGGTTTCAGGATCGATACCCTGCTCATTGTGGTCTACCCGACTTTCGACTGTACCTGTCTGGTGACTGTTCGCGCGCTGGCAACCTAGTTGCCTATCTTTTTAGAGACATACATAGGTGACTGCGGGGGTATACCGTGGTACCTAGGACAGAGATCAGGCCACGCTTTGTAGAGTATACCCAGAGGGTGCTTCCGTGTTCGAGTTGCACTTGCATCGGTAAGTTGCTCTAGTGTTGGTTGTTGTAACTATTCTTCCAATTAGTTTAGTGTTTGCTTGTTTTATCTTGGAGGGATATTTTTAGTGTGTGTTGTTTTTTGAATGAATAGAAAGCCCTAGGGTGTCTTTGATCTTCTCACACAGTGGACGATCACGAGTTCCGCCAGTCACGAAGGCTTTTGGGCCTATCACCGGTTACACTGGAGCCACCTCCGCCACCACTAAGGTGAAAGCTATACCAACAAGGGTCTTTTGAAATGACTGGGTCACAATAAATTGTACCCGACCAACATCCGGAGGAAATGACCGTTTTAGACTTTGGAGCGAAAGCTCTTGGTCCATCTGAAACTCCAACCATTGATCTTTTGGCACCCATAATCGTACTGATTCCCCCTTACGAGTGCTAGACAGTGTCGCATGCATCAATGGAAACAAATGTTGTCACTCCTTCTGGGAATTCTTCAATTCCCACTACGGTTGTCACCACAGGAGAGTTTCCACCTCGTAATCCACCGTCACCGGTCCGAGCCGCCATGGTCTTGACCGCCTCCACCTTGCACAGTGGTCCGATCCCATCTATGGCAGTGGCCATAGCCCCTTTCACACCTAGTGTGATAGGCCCTCCGTTCTCATACGAGATGCCTAGCTCAAGTACAAGTCTTGTACTTTCCTACTCCACTTCACAGACTTTAGGTCTGGGGGCAGGGAGCTCTAACGCTCCTCCACAATGTCACATGGGGGGCACTTTAGCTACTTTTAACACTTTCCCTTACGGGGGAGGTCATATACCTCCTTCATCCCCCTCGCTCGGTGGTACCCACCAGTAGTTCGTCGGGCCACCTACACACCATAGTTTATTTGGAGCAGGGAGTCAAGGATCACCTTCACATAATATGCCAGTAGGTTCGACACTATTTTCTTTGTTCGATGCATTTGGTAACAATTCTTTTTCATTAGTTTCTTTCCCGACTGGGGGTAATCTCGGTTACGGATAACCTATTCCTATGCAGGGTACTATTCCTGCACAGGGGGCAAACCCAGGAACTTCTTCCACATCAGGGCCTTAGATTCTTGGTAAGAATCAATTCCCTCATCTGGAATGTCGATCTGGGGCAATTATTTTCACAACCAATGGAACCTTGAACAAGGAACTATGCCTATCCCCATGGGATCGACATGGGGCAACCCTTCCCAAAGTCCTCCGAATGTAATGCAAACCCAACCATCTACGTCCTATTTTGGGAATCATCCGATGATGTCTCCTCACACGCAGAACCCGTACGTTGGTCATGGCCATGGTTTTTACCAAAACCCAGGCTAGTAGCCGAAATTTTCTTGGCAACCTGGTGCCAGTCAAACTCCAGGTCCCTTTTTCCATGGTTATCACCAACAATCCAAACTACCTTTCCTGGCAACTTTGCATTTTCCAGACTTAACAAGGTTGTTGAATGACCCTATCTGTCACGATCCGCGTTGGCCCCCTATGCTGACGAAGTTGCCTTCGGACATACCAAAGTTCGAAGCCAAGCCTAATGAAGATCTAGGAGATCATGTGACCACCTTCCATCTTTGGTGCTCGTCTAACTTGTTGAAAGACGATTCCATACAATTGCGATTGTTTCAACGTACTCTCATTGGGAGTGCCGTGAAATGGTACATTGAGCTCGACCACTCAAGATACTCTTCCTTCGACAAATTGGCAATGGCTTTCCTAAACCATTTCCAATTACCTGTGAGATACGACGCTTGCACAGAATTGTTGGCCAATTTTTCACAGACAAAAGCAGACCATATCTATGATCACATCCAAGAATGGAGACGCCGAAAGAGTTTAATTAAGGTGCCAGTCCTACCATCCTTCTTGCTCAAGTGGTTCCTTAAGTCTTTGGTTCCACAATTATCCAAAGACATTGCGACGTCAGGAGTGTTTTCCGAAGAAGATGTCATCATGAGAGCTCAACATCTTGAGCTAATCTATTCTCAGTTTGGTTTATTATACGAGATCTTGCCAGATGCGCCACGCTCAATACTTGATAAAACTAGACAAAGAGTTGGACCACATGCCGATGGTATTGTTGGTTCAACACAAACAAAGCCCGCTGAGCAACTGACGAAGAAATTGCAACAATTGTTTATACAACACACAGCGACCAACCAAACCACTGCTTTGGCTGCTCCCCCTACTAAAATGTCGGATGTACACATAGTACAATCGACAAATCCAAAGGCCACCCAACAGCCCGAAGGAAAGAAAAAACAACGAAAGAAGGGTAAGAGGGATAAGAAACTCACTAATAACGTTGGTGGGGGCACCACTGAGAAACAGAGGGTGAGGTATCTGTGCAACCTGTGCGTGGAAGACCACCCGACCCACCAATGTCCTTGGCTTGCAGAGACCCAAAAA